>JAVQJS010080116.1:0-13290 GCA_036024795.1 Galaxias rostratus
CGGTGGTTGGATAGGGACAGGGAGAGAGAGAGAGAGAGAGAGAGAGAGAGAGAGAGAGAGAGAGAGAGAGAGAGAGAGAGAGTTCCACAGCGGTTCTGGCAGGGCTCCTAGATGTAGGAGGCTGGTCACATGGTAGACTCACTGTGGTCACTCATTGCCCAAAAGCAGTTAAGTGCATGTGGTGCTACTTAGGAGTTGAAGGAAACATTGGGCTTTGGCTTGCCTGCTGTGGCTGTAAAGTGGATCGTATACGACGTAGGGCCAGCCAGGCTCTGTGGGTGGAACAAACATGCCAGACACATGCACACAATTTGCCTACATGTCAGACAAGTGTGTTCTTCTCTAATGGATGGATGCACTTCAAATAAGGGCTTTCCACCATGCCCCCCCCTCCCAACCCCACTCCCCTTAGCCCTCAACTCAGTTCACCCTCTGCATTGTCTCTGAACCGCTCATCTCCCCTGCTCATGTCTCCTCTCCACTCCACTCTTCTTCAATAACACCCCTTTTCTCTCGGGAACGTACCGAATACACTAGGTGGCACACAGGCTCATTGTGTCATTATCGATGGTCGCCATGGCGATCCCCCCTTTGACACACGCCTCCTGTCCGCTGAGTGACAGGCGGTGAGCCCACAGGAGAGGAAACCAATAACAGCTTAGCTGGAGTACCAAAAGGACAAGGACACCAACGCCGCTGCTGCCAGACCGAGTGATCCCGTCGGTGGCCAAGTGTCCGGGGAAGGATAGGGGACAGTGACAACGTCGGGTGGTTCATATATGCTCCATCCACTCCTACAAATCGCATGGTGACACAAGGTAAAGCCAGAGAACACGCAGAGGTTAGTTTACATTAAAGGGCCGTCACTGAGCGCTGCAGTTTCTCTCGATCCTGCCATTTCACAGCCACAACACTTGATCTAGCCGTGCCATAGGCCACTGCTGCGGTCGGACCTGACATCCAGAGTCCCAGATGAACTGGGCGGTCAATACGACCGATTCAAACACGATCATCAGAGGCCTACGCCTAGTGAATAGAGGAGTGGAGAGCCAGTAAATCTCCTCTCCAGATTCGATTTACAGATGCTTGTCAAACCTCCGTTCTAGCCCTGCCCAGCCCCCTAACCCCCCCCCCCCCCCCCCTTCCCCTTTCCCTTTATTTGGCTGGCTTCCTTTTTGTCTTCTGCCTGTGCCTGCCTTTCGTTCCGTCCTCTAATTTCGCTTTTATCTTCCCCAACCCCCGCTTCTCCTGTGTTCTCTGCCCTTGTGTCTGTCTGTCTATCTCTTCGTCCCTTCCCCTCCTCCGTCATCCCCAAATCCCCCGCCGACCCCCTTCTCCTTATCCACGCAGCCCTCCCTTTCTCCCTACCTGTGCGGCTGACAGTGCCTGACTGACAGAAGAAAGCGAGTTAAATCCCATTAGGCCGGCAGTGCTGTGTGATTGTATTAGGCCAGCTCCAGCAGGCCCACGGCAGACGGGCAGTCAGCCACAGCACGCTGACCAGGGGAGGAACGAGAGAGCGGCGAGACCAGCCGGCAAGGTGACACAACATGGGCTTCTGGCACCAAATAAAAAGAAGTGCGTTTTTTTTTTATAATGCGTAAAATGAAGACACCAGAGACTCAGAAGAATTGCCAGAGGGGTGGATGGAAGGAGGGACAAACAGACGCTACTGTCGATGGTTCAATTGGCTTGCACAGAGTGGATACACACCATCTAAGGAAATCTAACATGCCAAAATCGATACATTAAGTAACATCTCCTTAGTAGACTCTGCATGGACGATAGAACAAGCAGTCCCTTGGCCATTATCGCAAATGGCCTCACCTGAAACCTGGCTAGCTCTAAAGCCCCCCCTCAACAACAAGACCACTGATCAATCACTGATCTGATCTGGCCCGCCTGGTGAGAATACACAGCGTACTGTCCAAAAAGTGGCAGACTATGGACCAGGATGGCGAGAGAGATAGGCCATAATGTTAAGGTGCTGGGGTCACATTTAGCATGTAGGGAAAATTAAGACAATCTACGGTAAAGGTCACCGTCACCAGGAACACATGGTAACAATTCACTTTCATTTTGAGGTTTCCCTTTATAGAGGTTGTACTGTTGAGAGGACAGAAGAAATCAGCAGCTTAAACAGAAATACTAGGACACACGCAGAGCAGTGTTACCCAGCCTTTTCCCACCCACACCTACATAAACACATTTACCAAATCACGTCACTTTAATGTACCTTGTTGACGCAGATAACCGAAACTACATTTAAAAGTCTATATATTCTGCTTGTTGATACCAAATATTGTGATCTAGTGTAGCAGAGTTCACAGCGCTGAGCATTCGATTCGATTAAAGACGGTCACGTAATACGGTTGCAATCGGTGAAGATTTGAGACGCACGTTCGAATAGCACCGTGCTGATCCTTTCTTAGAGAAGTGGACCGACCCACCAACCTCCATCTTCAATCAACCTCCTCTTCATCCATATGCCCGGTATCAAAATGGATCAGGGCTTCAAACAAGAATCCCAGCAGCCTGCAATCTTTCAACGCAGGCACAAGACTCTTTACTTTGCTGGTGGACTACTTACTTCACAATTGAGTCACTGACAACAAGAACAGCGTGTGTGTCATATCTCGGGGTGTAGCTTGCTAGTGTGAAAGTCTGGGAGAGCCGCTAGTTCACAAGTTCCTCTCAAAACACACTTACACCATCTAAATGATCAGCCAGTCAAACTTTGTGCCCTGTCAGGTCTTGTTTGAGTGATGTATTAGAAAGCCAACGGTGAACATCGAAATCAGCATGTTTGATTTTGAAACTATCACCGATAGGCCTGGAGAACTGGTTCTAAAAAAAAATCCTTGTATTACAAGTCATGAAAAGGCAATCCAGCTGCAAGCACATCAAAGAGACAGTAGTCAGGATGTGTTTGCTAACCTCGTAAACACTGCGGCACGTAAAAGGGGAGAGTTGAGAACACATTGTAAAGCACATAGACAGTCGGTCAACATGAAAGGCTATGTTATACTGCCCGGTCACAGCCTGGAGCAGGAAGTCACGCAGCTGGCCACCATGCTCCAACAGTGCGACTACCAACGGCGAGCAAGGTTAAACGCAGGGCCCTTGGCCACGAAACCCTCGGCCAGAGCCCCAAGCTGTCGGGTCCTTACCCAGTTCGTTGAGGCTCTGGGCAGCCTTGGTGATCTCCCGGCTGCCCCCCTGGAGCTGCCCCTGCAGCCGTTTGCTGAGATACAGGATGCGGATGATTCTCCTCAGCAGGTCGCAGGCCACCTAGGGGAGAGGAAGGGACAGAGGACACTCACATGACTATGTGCAGCAGAGGGAGGATGTCGGGATCAAAGCTTCGGAGAAGAACCACGAAGAAAAGGAGGCATGTTGGGGGACTTGAGTGGAACAGGAAAACGTCTGGGGGTGGCATCAAATGTTAGTCGTTGTGCAAAGAACTATCTTTTCCATCCTCCAATCCCTTTTTTTTTAACAATCTGTTGCTCCATGCATGTCCAACATTTGAGCTACAATTGCAGAGGTAAGCGTGGTGAGCAAATCAATGTCATGGTGAGTGACATAGCATGTCTTCCATCAATCAATTACAGTTATGGATTGGAATCAATAAAGCACCAGGAAGAGAGAGTGTGCTTCAATGCATTAACGAGAGTGTAGGAGCACAGTAATGTCATGGTCCTAGCAGGAGGACAAATACAGGTCAGCAGTATTTAGATTCAACATAAGAATAGAGGGGGTGGGGGGTGGGGATTGGTTGCATCTAATGCTGGAGATGGGTAATCTGTCCATCCATCTATCTCGTGTGCCTGTGTTTTTCAGTGCGATTGCTTTATCCAAGGGCAAGAGGCAGCTATTGTGTAACTAAAGGCAGCATTGAGAGGCAAAAGTGCAGCCCTCTGGTTCCCCAGGCATCACAGAGCCTTGACTGATCTGCTCCTGTGTGAGTCAAAGCCAGTTCATTCAGCAAGATAAGGGTTCGGTGAAATTCAAAGAGACACACACACCCGCCTGCACGCAAGCAGACGCCTCAGATGGCCACACGCGGAACGACCTAATGCTCATGGTTCCTTTCTAACACCACATTTAATCAACATTTAAGCACCACCCACTTTGGAAAGAAACCAAAACTGAAGTAGAAAACTAAAAAGCCAAATCCCAAGACTCCAAACGTCCTCTAGGCCACTGGCAGCTATATTTAGCTTCGACAGGACCAGACTAGACAGGGTCAACCTACTAAGCTGTTAGCACGGAACAAAGCCAAAGGTTTTTAAAAGGAATGGACGAAGATATTCAACATTAAAAGACCAGATTGCTTTTTTTGTACGTAAGCACAGGCATGGCAACTTTCTATCTCCAGCAGTGATGTTGGCAGGTTCTGACGGCTGCAATCTGCTAGTGAGATCAGAGCTGGCCACGAGTTTGGATCTGATGACGTCGTAAACCTTCAAGAGAACTGTGTGCGTAGCTTGTTGAAACAGAGGAGGCCAAAACATATGTTTGTGTATTTCAATAATTACAACAGTGCAGCCTGGGTAAGATGCTACAGCCTACAGCGCATGTGTGTGCATGTTTGTGAATCAATGCTATAATGTTTTAAACAATGAAGTCTGGGACATGTGGTCTACAAAGATGAAAAGCCAACATGACTAACAAGGGGTTGTCAAATATATAATGTGAAACGTACGGATTGTTATCTGCAACCTAAAATATTTACAGCCCGCTATCATCCGGTGTAATTTATTCAAGGGGAAAATCAAAGCCATTGCTTTCCCATAAGAGTAATATGCATGTGGGAAAGCAGAAAGAAGCAACGATAAAGAGAAAACCTGGTGTTTGGGTCTCTTTCTAACTGTAAAGCTTGGCAAAAACTGCAAGAAGAGGGTTGTCTGCTTTTGTCTCTTTTTATCTTCCAAACAGAGGTAGATATTACCGGCCAGCGCAGGACGCAGGTTTATGTAAGCCTTAGGGGACGAGGGGCAATGTTAATAATGACTCTCAGAAAGGCAATTTCCCAAAGTCTTTTAATTGAAAAAAAAAACAGAAACACACCATCACTAAGGTCCAGAGGTGTGTCTGTCGGGCAGGGAAGGAAGAGGGGCTTACTTGTAATCTGGCAAGCTGCGCAGTCCTGGAAACAATCTTGTTGTAAGGGTCCACAATTTTTGTCCTTATCCTGAGATGAAAAATTGAAGGTTAGGCTTTACAGCAACTACTTTAAATTAGACAAAGATTCCCAAAGGAACTTTTGTCAAACATTTCAAATTAACTTGTGTATATAAAGTATTTATGATAATGTTGTTAATGTTTGTTTTATGTTTTTCTCCATTTGCAGTCACTATAGAAATGTTATTCTTTGTTATGTGTCTAGGTTCAAGTGTACATCCAATCAGAATGTGACATAAAAATCTACTTATGGTTCATGACAACAATTGAACAAGTACATTTTTGGAATAGTGGTAATATTTAATATTTTACAAATGGTGCCATAAAATGTCTTACGTGACAACACCAAAAATAGATCAATTGAGTCAGCAGTAAGAATTAGTAACATATTGAAGATCCAAAAGTTTAATGTTTAATGCAATTTTACTGATTCTCTTTACCTGTCTAATGCTCCCTGTAGAGCAGCAATCCTTGTTTGCATCATTTGAAGCACCCCTGAGAAACATAATAAACATAACGTTAATTTGCTTTGGATCGCACACTTCTCATATGCACATATATTGTTTCAAAAGCTATGAGCAAAAAAGATTAAACTACAAATAATACAACATCGCCATCTTGTGGATGATATACAGAAATGCATTGCATTGTGGCAACATAATAGTGCAAATTCGGTTTGTTTCAAACAATTTGGGGTTTGTTGATGGTTTGAATTAAAGCATAAAATGCATTATATACTTTGTTAGCAGTCCTATCACGGCAAATACTATGTAGCCGCAGATCAAATGCAGCAAAAGTTGGTCTGAGTTAAAAAAAGCAACACTTAAATGCTGTCTTTTGGAGAAAAAATTTTTTCACTGGTTGTGTGCGAAGCATCATGATTATCTGGCCCTTGTGGACCACAATGCAGAACCCAGCACTTACAAGATCAACTAAATTTTAAGACACAACTGTGGGTGATGCTCTGTATTCCTTTCGAAAAGGAACTTGTGCATTCCCAACTACTACTTACTGTTACTTCAACTACTGCTACTACTATTACTTAGACCACTACCACTACTAGTAACTTATTTGTATAATACACTTTACATTATAACAACAATCTCAAAGGGTGAAACTACAGGTTGCATAAATACACAATAGGGAGACACAAACAGCCCTTTTTAAATGAACACGAAAACATAAGAAAAATCCTTGCCTTCAAGAGACTCGATCCCCGTAGCTTGTGCCAAAAGGTCTTCATGTCGAGCAACCACCTAATAAAATAATACAAATGAATAGAAAATCATGTTATTTGGAGGAAATCATACTAATCGAATGTTTAGGTATTATTCCATCATTAGGTATTTACAACAAGTTTACAACAAGTGTTTGTGTGCCTAGAGGTAAGCAGATTAGGCTCCTTTGATTAAACACGCAAGATAATCCAAGGAAGTTGAATTGACATACTCCACATTTACACAGTAAGTGACTGTAATGATATAGTGCAAACCTATGTTCAGTACAAAAACAAAATGTGCAGGTAAACAGTTACCTGGCTATGCAGTTCCTTGTCTAGCTGGCTAATGCCCTGTGCAAGCTTAGCCAGTTGTTCAGCGATGACAGCATGATGAATGGCCTGTGCTGTGTAGGTCTTGACGTCAAAGTTGTCCGTGAGAAAATCACTGTAGCATTCTGAAAATAAATACCAATATCATGCATAGGCTATGGGACGCTTTCAACAGAGTTTCCACGAATTATATCATATTAGATCTCAGATTGTTTCAGTAGATGTTTGAGAAAAAGGTCAACTTTAAGGAGTAATTGGCTATTCTGATCACAAGGTAGCAGCCTGGTTGATGTAAAAACAGGCTCTTAAGAACACTTCCATTGTTTCTACAAAATCAATAGAAGAAAATGAGCTGTGCAGGTTAATTCCCAAAAAATAAAATGAAGCACTGCTGTGTTGAAGATATAGACGGTGAACCTGAATGGGATTTTTAAACGTAATCCTAGCTATGCAGTGAATGTTATACAGTTTAGCGGATACAGAAAATAAACCGTCAGAACAGACATACCACAATGCACATTCACACAAGAGCTACATATGAATTAGGAAACTACTACTACTTTAAAATCCACAGTTCTTACCATCTTTCAGGAGAGGATTCATAGAAGATTCTGTACCAACGTCCATGATTGCCACTTCATCAATGTGTGACGATTAATTCATGCGACGATAAGGAAAAACAACAAACTAAAAATGGTTTCGTTTCATCAAGTTTTATAATTTTTATTAAGAAAAAAATACATTGTTATGAACGTCTGTTTCACAAGAAATCATTATGTTATATGTTATATTCACACTGAATGTGAATCTACTTAAAAAATATTTTGCATTATAGGTCAAAGATAAATTTTTAGGACACGCCCATAACATCTTCTAGACTCGTGTTTTGCAGAGTTTTACACCTAACAAAGTTCTATTTATGACTGCTAGAAGTTTGAAAAAGGATGTTTGCTATTTTATTTTAATTGTCATGCCTGGTTGTAGGCACGAATTGCACGCAAGGCTGTCAGAAACCGTATATTGAGTACATAATTGTTCAAGCTAACTGTATGGTTTGCTACATGGCACAAGACAACGATCAACCTAATGGATCTGTTCGAAGAAGGAAAAGTATTAAAAATATGTGCTCCAATGGTTCGGTATTCAAAGTAAGTTGTGTCCTTTTCGTTTACGGATAAGCTTCCAACACACCTGCTGCAACTAAAGTATTTCTATTTAATTTTCTCTCAGGTTGGCATTCAGGTCCCTGGTAAGGAAATATGACTGTGACATGTGTTTCACTCCAATGATTGTCGCATCTGACTTTATGCAATCTGTCAAAGCCAGAGACAGTGAATTCACAACTAACGAATGTAATTACTGATAATGTGTGTGTGTACATATATATATTAGAAAGAGAGAGCACGCATTCTTACAGCATTATTATCAGTCGATTGATCTGTTGTTATTTTTGCTGTTCCTCCAATCAGCTGACAGGCCTCTTATAGTACAATTTGCTGCCAGTGATGCCCAGACACTAGCTGATGCGGCCTGTGTGGTTGCACCCTTTTCGGATGGAGTTGACCTCAACTGTGGTTGTCCACAAAGGTGTGATTTTGATCCTTGTAATTCTCCAAGTAAAAGTTATAGAATTAAACATACTACATGTTTATAGATGTATTTACCCAATAGACCCTGAATTCCTATTGTCAAATAACCATGTTGGAATGTCTCGTTTTGCTTGCCTTGCTTGTGGTTTTAATGTACATTTCTACAACATTTCTTATTAACAGGTGGGCCATGTGTGAGGGCTATGGGGCATGTTTAATAAACAAACCAGAGTTGGTAAAAGATATGGTACGGCAAGTCAGAAATCAAGTTGAAAATCCCAACTACACAGCCTCAATCAAAATCAGGTTGGTCCATCTGTACATTAGTTAAACAAACATTGTCTAACTTGATCTAGTTTATTCTTGGCTTCTCCTCAGTTGTTGTTATAGTTTTATTATTTAAATGTACATTTTATTACTCACACTGATGTTGGCTTAAAGTGCAACTGGTAAGTTTTGAGTCATGTTGTACTACAACTATTTGACTAACTTATAAGACAAAGTACTGATTGTTTATTTGATATAAATGCATGGCCTTATGGAAAATAGTCGGTGGAAACTGATACACAAAGTGTTTGAAAAAAACATGAGGGAGGGCAACCTTGCTTGCAAGAATTGTAACATCTCCATTCCATCCCCAGGATTCACAAAGACCTAAGGAGGACAGTGGACTTGTGTCAGAAGGCAGAGACTGCTGGTGTGGCTTGGATCACAGTTCACGGTCGGACAGCAGATGAGCGCCACCAGCCAGTTAACTATGATGCGATTAAGACAATCAAAGACAGCGTTTCAGTGCCTGTCATAGCCAATGGTGACATCAAGAACCTCCGAGATGTTGAAATCACTCAAAATCTCACTGGTGTTGATGGTAAATTAGCTCAAAATGCATCCAATTCTACAGGATCCATGTAATTTAGCACTTGTAAGATCTAATCTTCTCTTGTGTTTTGTTTAGGTGTGATGGCAGCACGTGGCTTGCTTGCAAACCCCGCCTTGTTCGCTGGGTACAACAACACTCCTCTGGAGTGTGTGTGGGACTGGGTAGACATTGCCACGGAGCACGGAACCCCCTTTACCTGCTTTCATCACCATCTCATCTACATGCTAGAGAAAGTCAGTTCACAACCAGAGAGGAAGGTGTTCAATTCCCTAGCCAGTACCTCAGCAGTTATAGACTACCTCCACAATACATATGGATCAATAGGAACATGAATGTTTGATATTTTTTATTTAATGTGGACAATATTTTTTATGTCAAATAAAACATTTTATGCTTCTATTAAATTGGCATGACTCCTCTTTAGTGTTTTAGTAGTATTCAACAACTGATCAAAACCTTCTCAATTTAATTGCAAATATTGGTTTAAGTAACAACGATGGAACGACCCAGAAGTTTAACGTTTCCCTGTTACCTAATTTTTTTTACTGATCTCCCCCTTGCCTGAAAAAGTACTGACTTCATTCAGTTCATTTGTCTTTAAAAAAAAGGAAGCTTGAATCCAGATAATGTGACGTCATTCAAGTGAGACGACCGAGAATTGACTGATGAAACAAACAGGAAGACAGAAGTGTGAATCATCTCTGCTGTAGATCTGGTCGTTCGAGTTATCCACTGCATCTTTTCCTTGCAAGTTTTTATCATCACAATCTGACCTGTAAGTTGCATTATCGTTTTGTGTGATAACTTGGACTTGAAGTAGATTAGTTATAGCAGTTTTAGTATTTATCGCTAGCTAGTACTAGCGTAGCAGTATTTCCTGACATTATTACTTTCAAATAAAGTAACATGACCTGCGACGTAAATTTGACCATAACAGATTATTGTCCATCTTATGTATATTAGTATTACATGATTCCACCTTGAGAAGTTCTAAATGTGGGTCATCAGAACTGTAATACATTGCCTCATACTCAAGTATGTGAACTTTGCACAGCACTGTTAAGAAGCTTAGCTAATCACTTAGCTATCACACAGGGATATTTTTCAAGATATATATTTTTTTCAGACAGCTAACCATTAGTAACGTTCACGTAAGTCTAAGTCAGTTGGCTTTTTACAAGTCTTGCCGTTCTTGGTGGACCATCCGGGCAAACCAGTTATAGACTAAATAGTATTATATTTGATTGCCCCAATGCGTCTTCTTCTACAGAGTCTGTCAGCAGAAATGACATTGCAATGGACTGCTGTGGCCACTTTCCTCTATGTTGAGATTGGAGTTCTAGTGATCCTCTGCCTGCCCTTCATCTCAGCCAGAAGGTAAATGATAATCGAGCAACGTAAATAACAGTACATAACATGTGCGTGTTCTCCGACTATATAAGCCTGTGTTTTTTTGTGTGTGATTGCAGATGGCAGAACATATTTCGGCTAAATATCTGGAACAGTGTGGCCAGGTTTTGGAACAAGATCTTCCTTGCCATGATCATTATCCTCATAGTCCTTTTTTTGGGTGTGTTGTCAAGTCTCATAATGATTTAGAAATTTAGATTTTCAAATTGACTGATGGTTAAAATTTGAAATTATTTATGCAGTTATTTAAGGATTAAAATATATGTATTTATATAATTCAATTGTCTATGACTTTAACTGCTTGCTCTGTTTAACCAGATGCTGTGAGGGAGGTAAGGAAGTATTCAGGGGTAGAAAACCACAAGGAGGCCAAGATGCAAGCGCACATGCTTGACCACCTGCATATGAAGCTCTTCCGGGCTCAGAGGAACCTGTACATCTCTGGCTTCTCTCTCTTCCTATGGCTGTGAGTTTTCTGTTAAGAGATAGCTGACTAACCGGTCTCATCTTCTTACTAAGTGGTCTGTTCAAGTTAAAAATATGTCAGTATTGGTATTTTGTTTTTGGCTCTACTTCCTTCAATGTAAATGTTTTAAATTGGCACATATAATTATCAAATCTACTCACTGAGACGGATGCTGGAACAAGTCTCTCCAATTCTCTGTTCTATCAGTGTGATGAGACGGGTCATTACCCTGATTAACCAGCTGGCGTCTGCATCATGCACTGCGATTGCTCTTCAAAATCAGGCAGAGAGTGCTAACCGGGCCGCCAAGAAGTGCATGGAAGACAATGAGCTGCTCAAACAGGTACAAAGACACTTGACACATGCTTACGATTTGGCCATGTTCTATTTTCTTTCACTTGAAGATAGATGAAGTGTTGAACAGCAAATGAATTATCTCTTTATCGTTTAGCAATCATAGATCAAGAGTATTAAGGCCAGGGAAAGTAGATACTTCACATAAGAAATCTATATAGACCATACTGTAAGCAGATACGGTTAATTTAGATCAAGTTGTTCGTTCTACTGTTCCAGACTCTAGATGGGAAGGGTGATAAAACAACGGATGAGGATAGCGTACTGCTGAGAGAAGAGAAGGAGAAGCTGGAGAAAGAGTTGAAGACCGCCAAGGATTGTAAGTACACACGTACTCAAACACATGCATACCGTCTTGAAATTGACACTTCAACATGAAACAGTGTGCCACTTACTGTTCTAAACGGCAACCTCCCAGCTGTATGGCACTGATTTTAATATTGCATGGAATGAATGATGTATTATGGATTTTTTTTCCCTTAGCCCTGAAGAAGTCCCAGTTAGATACGGAGGCCATGAAGAAACAGGCTGATGGGCTGACCATGGAATACGACAGACTGCTTAAGGAACACCAAGAACTCCAGGTACCCTGCAAGTATTCCATATTACGTCGATGTTTACTAGTTTGAAATGTTGTCGAACCTTTGTTGTTGTTTTTATACAGAATCTTCAGGACAGCGGAAACAAAAAGGATAAGTAGTCCCTGTGATCTTGAATTGGACCAAGGTGTTTACTGCATTGCATGCTTGACTTTCAGTGCAGTGGTGCATAACAGAAGAAATGTATGTTCCAAAGCTTCTCTAAGATCGGTAGAACCAGCTTTACAAAGGCTGTACATTTATATTGTGTGTAGAAATACTTGTACTCTTGTCAAAACCTTTCACCTACAAAATGCATTTTCAAATAACTTTTTACATTACATATTACTTTTTGCTTTTGCTAGTTTTGTTTTAGCCATGCACAGGTCTGAATGCTGAATTAGCCATAAATGTAAGATTGATACTGTGGTGCATTACGGTGTTGTGAATGTCATTTTGCATTGTGTTTGTGGTTTTGTTTGGTTCATTGCGTGAGCACCTACTTCTTTGGTCATCATCGTAATTATACTGTATCTTTTTTGTTTTGTGTACTTGCACATCCATGCACCTATACACATATATGCACATATATGTACAAGGTTTTATGTTCCACTTTTTTTGTTTGTTTTTGTAGGACAAATACAGGATTTGTTTTTGGTTACATAAAACATTGTTCTAAATCCATTCCATTTTATTCACTGTCTAATATTTGAAAATTTGACAACATATTTTTGATCCAAAGGGTTAACAAATGACCCCTCTTTCGTAACTATCACTATTGTGTTTACTGTATAGTACGATCTTGCGTTTGAACCCTCTTTGTGAGACGCAAGCTGGAAATGTATCTGGTAGTGATAAGCAGAAATACACATTTGCATGTGGTAAACAATGGTGAAGATGTGCATGTTTTTTTTTGTCAGATGTCACAACTGTGAGTAACGAAACACGTTTAATAAAAAAGTGCCTTTCAAAAAGCTAGCTGCAGTGTTTCACATTTAAATTGAAATGTGTACTTGTTTACTAAAATGTTAATTATTAAAGAAGCAATAAGTTTATTTAGTAGTATAGTTAGTGTCTTCTTTGTGTCTACATCAGTTTTGTCTGTCTCGAGGTAATTGGGTAACCAAATATGCTGTACACAATTAAAATGCCAACATTTCATTATTTTTGAAATAATATTAGAATGCTTTATTTCGTGTTAAAAAAAAGCAGAGTAAAAAAAAAAGTCAACAAAATTGTATATATATATATATATATATATATATATATATTCTTAC
>JAVQJS010080143.1:0-10011 GCA_036024795.1 Galaxias rostratus
TAGGTAGGGATAAATCTTTTATGTCCATAACATCCATATTTCTGTAAAGCTGCTTTGTGACAAATTGTTTTTGTAAAAAGCGCTATATAAATAAAATTGAATTGAATTGAATTGAACCATCATGGTGTTTGACTCAAGCACACACACCGACACACACACACCGACACACACACACACCAACATACACACACTGAACTCTTTCTTTTCCCTCCCGGCACTTTCCTTTGTCATGGTCAGTGATGTCATGCAGAACCACTTGCTTCAGATCCTCTCCCTGGTTGCCATGGAGAAGCCGGCCTCGACTAGCTCTGATGATGTCAGGGATGAAAAGGTGCAGTAGCATCAAAGACACAGCGGCGTTATTGAGATAGGAATCTAACACTGTTCTTTCTTTTTTTTTTAACCTTCGCTCACATAAAATATTCAGCTGTAAGGTGTTCTCCTTTCATAATTTCATGTCTAATGTCTCTGCAGGTGAAAGTGCTGAAGTGCATCAGTCCTGTCACCCTGTCGGATGTTGTACTGGGCCAGTATGTGGGAGACCCAGAGGGGGACGGGGAGGCCAAGCTAGCCTACCTGGACGACCCCACAGTGCCGAAAGGCTCCACACAAGCCACATTTGCCACAGCTGTGCTCTATGTGCACAACGAGCGTTGGGACGGTAAGAAAAACATAGAGTTTTAGAGTTGTTTTGGTGAAGGAAACGGTTTGATAGGGTACTCCTCCATTACACACGTTTTATTTTCTTGAATCAAATGTGCAGGCGTACCTTTCATCCTTCGTTGTGGGAA
Organism: Galaxias rostratus; assembly: GCA_036024795.1. Classification (NCBI taxonomy): domain Eukaryota; kingdom Metazoa; phylum Chordata; class Actinopteri; order Galaxiiformes; family Galaxiidae; genus Galaxias; species Galaxias rostratus. The sequence continues at coordinate 792 of JAVQJS010080143.1, forward strand.
GGCTCTGAACGAGAGGAAGGCGGAGGTGCGGCTGCAGTTCACCGACGTTCCAGGGGACATCTTCGGAGCGCAGTGTCGCAGGAACGAGCTTGTGGTGCGCGTTCAGCCCAACGAGGCAGTCTACGCCAAGATGATGAGCAAGAAGCCAGGAGTGTACTTTAGCCCTGAGGAGACGGAGCTGGACCTTACGTATAAGAGCAGATACAAGGTGGGGCACTCTCATGGACACAATGCCAAGCAAACTTATGTCTGTCTATTTTAGTTGTGCCTACTTTTGTGTGATTTATTTCTCTAACCTAGCTACATACATAATAATAATAATAATAATTCATGACATTTATATAGCGCTTTTCCTAATGCACAAAGACGCTTACATGCATTAATTTAACAAGTTTAATCCCTTTCCAAATTCGAACTGTATAAGCAGTGAGCCCACATTGCTGCTCTTACACAGCCCTTAAAATAAACTTATGGAGTGTAATTTGTAGATAATATCATGAATGTAATACAATTGTTTCCTTTGCTCAGGATGTGAAGTTGCCAGACGCTTATGAACGTCTCATCTTGGATGTTTTCTGTGGAAGCCAGATGCACTTTGTCCGCAGGTCTGTCTTTTTTTTTTGTGGTCAACCATTCATTTACGATGTTATTGGTCTATTGTCTAAACCAGCCATTAACAGCAAAATAGAAGCGTCCACTAGATGGCGTTCTTGCACTTCGGATCACCATAGATGGTTCTACAAAGAAAGGAAGTTGTCTTTAACTTTCCGTCAAATCTCCCTCTTCTTCCGTCTTGTCTTCAGTGATGAACTAAGAGAAGCCTGGAGGATTTTTACACCTCTCCTTCATCAAATCGAGAAGGAGAAAATCCCACCCATCCCCTACACATATGGAAGGTATGTACCCCTTTTACAACCCCTTCTATTATTTTGCCATGCGGCAACTTCCAATCATTAATTCATTCTCATATGATTTCTGTGTGTGTCCCCCAAGCCGAGGGCCAGCTGAAGCAGACGAACTTGCAAAGAGGGTTGGGTTTCGCTATGAAGGGACTTACAGATGGGTCAATCCTCACAGACTGTGAAATGACTGACACCAGAAGAGAGCGAAGGTGGAGAGGGATGACTGAGGGACTTCTGGAGAAGGGTAAATGAGAAGTCCCATTCCAATAACAATGTCTGCTTCGTAGGGGTCATGTGCTATTTTATATATATATATATATTCCTTACTTGAAATGTGTGAGAACAAAAGGTGTTCCCAAAGTGTTGAAAAGCATAGCAGTAGTTTTCAGGGGCTGAAGTATTGTCACGTGTGTAGACTCCAGAGCTGTTCATCATACCATTTAAAAAGATTTCTTTGTCGGAAATGTACAGTACTGTGCAATGTGTTTTCGGCAGGTGTGAGGTTTTCAAAGTTAGCAAGAGAAAACATTTAAATTGATTAAAAATAAAGAAACTAATATACACTTATATTTTAAATGTTAATTGTTTCTTTTTTTATCAGTTCATAAATTACAAAGTGAGGGAAAGGAAATCTGTTTCAAATCAACATTTGGTGTGACAAACCTTCACCTTCAAAATAGCATCCCCTGCCAAACGCATGCACAGTACTATATGTCATCATTATGAATGAGTACGGATCAGTGAATCTGTTCAAAACAAAGAGGAAGAGGGTCCACAGCAAGGAGAAGAACAGGCGCGTGCGCCACTTTTTTTGTCTTAATGTCAAAGTTGTGTTAAACTGGCTCCACGATCATCTGTCAGGTTTTTAAATGGATGGTTACGGGGACTACAGTTAATGCACAACTGCTGGGAAATACGTTGGAACAATATTTTATTAAAGCCACTTTGTGCTGTAATAATATAACCTTTCCTGTACATGCATACAACAATAATCCATGTATGACCTTCTTATTATTAAAGAAATGAGTTTGGTTTGATTTGAATACGATTTGACAATTTTTTAACCCACAGGGTATTTGAGAGCACAGGTCTTTTTGTCTGATTACTTTATTACATGTTATCTTACTTTTCTGGGGTTAGGCTGAGACATTTAAATGTAACACAGAGCACTTACAACAAAACGTATGTTCAAACATGGATAATTTTGATCAAAGGTTAAGAGATTTTAGGCAAACCAATCATTAGCCAGCTAATGCAAAGGAAGCATATGAATGTTTACCAACCATTGCTATTATCACTTCTATGTGACTTTAGTACTTTTCTATTTTCAGACTGCAATTGTAGTTTTAACGCTTCTGTACATTTATTTACTATTTCATTTTTATTTTTCTTGGGTCAATGAAAATCATGACTTTTTTAGGCTTTAGATTCACAAAATATATAATTTTTTCTTTCTTATTATGTAGTACAGAGTTTTTCAGGGATTTCATTAAAAAATACATTATCTCTGTTACCATTCTTTCATTCCCCATGTTTACAGTTTTTTTGTTGTTTAAATTTTTTTTTTTAGACATTGATGTTCATTCCAGATTTCAGTTATAGCTTCAGAGCCAGCCGCAATGTCTATCAATTCCAGGGTTGATGATCACATTCTCATGATGTTTGTTTTCATATTGATATGTGCATTCTATTTTGTAAACTTCATACCCAGTTATATTTCCTTAAAACACAGAATATCTGTCGTAATTTGTGCTTAGATGCCTGTAAATATAAAAAGTCTGGTTTAAATGCATATTGACGCTTTAAAGTGAGGCCATTGCCGGGATTAAAGAAAATTTTTGTGTAGGTTGGCTATGCTTAATAAATTTTTGTTTTCATTTGGTATGACAACCAATATGTGTGGATTCATGATTTTTATACTAGATTGATTATCAGAATCAAAATGAGTGTTTCTGCTATAACTGTATTAAAATTACGTAGCTGTGTTACCACACCCCCTAAAGATTTTATTTAGAAAAGTTTGTAATATTATACAGGACTTTATGCAATCCATTTTGCAATCCAGAATGTTGAATTAGACACTAAAAAGGTTCCAGGAGGAGGTCTATTCTTTATATTTTATAAAGTGTCACAGAGAGCGATCTGTTCTTAATTCCTAGCAGATGACTTGGGCTGAAAACATCCTACTCACAAGACTTCAACAAGGTCAGAGTTCATCCTAGGTTCCAATAGAATTACCTATTTTTCTTTGCTTGAATTTGGAATCGCTACCACATGACCAATGCTACGCCTGAGGACAGAGTAATAGAATGTGTCAACTGACATGCAGAACGATGTTCTACTGGGGCACAGATTTTCAACTCTCCTGCGTCTGTAAAGTGCGGCAAGAAACAATTTGTATGAAATTAGTGCCAGTTGTTTATTTGAAACATTGTAACAAACTATTAGAACTATAATTAAACGTTTTTCAATAACTTTCCAACAACTGTAAAATTCAAAGGCAGAATCATGGCAACGAACGGCATTATGAGGACAAGGTTAAAGGAGACAAATAAAATCTCTGTTTCACATAGCAGACGCAAAAAGCCAAGGCTTTTTTGCAGTGAGGCATTTAAGGCACTTGTAATTTTGCTGTTATGCAATCGTGCAATTTTACAGTAAATGTGCATACAGTACAAGTTCAACTATCTCCTGTAAAGTGTCAAGAGCGAGAGAACTACATAACACTGAAAGCCTCACAACACATAGAACAGAACTGAGGTATTATGACACCAAAAATACAATAGCGCTGGTGAATTACAAACAGCCACTACGCTGAACGGCAATATAAATATGCTGGGTCGATCTCCTTCAAAAACAAGGAGGGAAAACAGCCTTCAGAGAGGTTAAAATGAAGAAGAAGACGCCTAACAGAACGGAGTGGTCACATGCACTAAAAGTGTGGCGTGCATGCAACTGTTTGAATCAGAACTTGTGAAGGCAACCCCTCCAAATTAGGCAGTTTTCTGCGTTAGAACAGTAGTGAATCTCCATCTATTCTCACTAACAAGTTAAAATAAGTGGTTTTCATGTTCCCCCACTCCCCACTTAAAAAGGCACCTGGTCCAGTTTGTTATTACATGTGTTCTGGGTGGTTCTGCAAACAGCTTATGAAGTCTGCGACAGGACGACTCTGGAAGCAGATCATATACACGGCATTGAACAGCGGAAACCTGTGGAGGAAGCACGGAAAGAAAGGGTTGAAGCAACCTATTTTATAACCTTCTTAAAACTCTGCATTGTCTTAGTCCATTGAGAGTTGAAAAACATGCCATAAATGTACAGGGGTGGGGGTAGACGTTGTGCGGGACTTACTTTTCAACCAGGTTTTTGCGTTTTAGAATCGTGTACACTTCAGCGGCTGTTGCTGGTCCCTGCAGTTTCTGCCCATTCAGCATCTCCTTCTCCAGCTCCTCAATGGACTAGCCAGAGAATGGGGAGGGGGGATTAATACAGAAAACCTACTGTCTTAGCCATTGTCAAAAAAAAGGTAATGGCACATGCTTTGGCTGCTGAATCTTAACTCTGAAATCCTACAACGGCTTATCGACAAAACCCTCAGTCAGTTGTCTCAGTTGTCTCTCGTTCGGACACACGATAGCCTAAATCTGCTCCCTCACCTTCCCTGTCTTAGCAAAAGCCTCAGCCACTTTGCGGTTGCGCCCTCCGTAGCAGGTGGTGATGAGGTCAGCGACTCCACAGCTCTCCAGGAAGGTTGCCGAGGAGACGGGTCCGGCCGTGCAGAAAATGCGGGCGAAGGCAATCATCTCCATCAATCCCAACCGGATCACTGCTGCTTTGGTGTTGTCCCCAAAGCCTAGGCCGTCACAAAACCCGGCTCCTACGGCCACTATGTTCTAAAACAGGGAGAGAGACAGTCACATGAAGGTCAATAGGATTAGAACTAATGTCACATTTGAGTTCCGGAGGGCTTATAGGTGCTCAGTGGAGTAACTGTTATTTAGTGCAGACCTTTAGGGCTCCACAGATTTCCACCACATCACTCTCTTCCACTACCGTGACGCGGAAGTTTTTGGTCTGCATCAGTTCCTTCAACAGAGCCCCGTGATTTGTATTCTTACATCCTGAAAGATGAAAATAAAATATAAAATGATATACAATTGATATGATCTAAGATTGGTAGTTTCAATCACTTTCTCCTCCATTCCCTATAGATAATCATTCTTGAAAGCTATAAGGAAACTTCAGACGGCAAGGCAAAAACTAGTGCTGCAAATGATCAATAAAGAAAACCCCACAGCTCTGTTTAATGTCAACTGGAAACCGATCATATTTTTACCTCCACAATGACTGCTGCAATATTACAGACCTGACAGGGAAGCTGTGCCAGAACATTGTTTCATAACATTAATCCCCCTGACCTTTATCACCTCACCTTTATTAAATAACTAAAATAAAAAAATATTGTATTAGGTCTTTCAACTGACAAGAAACTTTATATCCCGGTGACTAAATTCATTCACCCAAACTAAACCACCAGAATACAGCCAAACATCTACAGAGGGAGTATTATAGAAGCTTGTGCAATCACAATAGCAACAATCAAAAAAAGGAATACTATTAGAACGGCGGCACAAATCCCCTTATTCCCCTTGACTAACCGATAGTGGTCTCGCAGAACTTCTCGTCAGCGACTTCGTTGGCGATGTTGGCCCCCATCAGCACGCTCATGGTGATGCCCAGCCTCTCGTGGATCACCTCCGAGATGAGCTTCAACCCCTCCGGTCCCTCGTCTACGCCCTGAGAACAAACAAACACTAAATAAACAAGAAGCCGTACAGGGGACGGTGATGTAACACAAATCGCCTGACACCCCACAGAAGAAGGCCGCTTTTAACGCTTTTAACTTCCTACCGTTTCAAATGTGTAACTCAAATTATTTTTAGTTTAAGTTCAGTAAATTAGCCAGAAAAGCCCACCGATGCTCCAAGCGTAATTCTAGATTTTACCTTGATGCTTTAGATCAGATAGCCAACGGATAAAGAGAGAAGTCAAACTAACTTTGATGAGGGACATCCCCAGGGCGTCGCTCTTTATCTTCCCCTTCATGGTCTCACACACTCTCCCGATGAACTGGTGGGGGATCACAAACACCAGGATGTCTGCGTCACAAGACGCCTCCACCAGGTCAGCGACAGCCAGCTGATTTGAGGTAGGGTGAGGAAAACACCGTCAAGGTTAGGTCCTGTCGTTTGTTTTGCCCGGTAACATCGTTAAACACATCCATTGATTTATACTTTATGGGGGCTTTAATCTCTTTCTGTGCAGCAGGCCACAACACTTCATTTAAACCTCATTTCTGTAGAAGGAATTCAGCGAGCACCACACATGCTGTGAAGAATGACAGAGTGGAGCTACGAGGACAGCTGCAACTACTATGTGCAGACTTGGTTGTTAACAAACTGTCTAAGGACATCAATCTAGGGTTCTACCATGGCACTACGCTCCTGCAACAGGCAGTGGTAAGTTACTCTCCACAGTATGCAAATATTACTGAGATCCTATGGTCATTTATACTCTTTAGGTTGTATCCTTTGTAACCCATTAGTTTAATTTCTCTTACCACATTGGGAGGCAGATTGCGGCCAGGAAGGTACTTGACATTTACGTGGTCGGTGTTAATGATCTCCGTTAGTTTGCGGCCGTCTATCGTTTCCTCGAACACCCACATCTTTACTGTGTTGTCAAAGTTGGAGTTGTTGGCAGCATTGGCACCAACTATTTTGGCGATGGCAGATCCCCTTGAGAAGACAACATAAAAGGTTACAACCTACACAAAGAATCGATCTTATGACATTGTAACAGGCCCAAAGATGCCTGACTAAACATTATCATTTCAGCAACCATCTATATTAAGGCTGTACCTGCTAGGCAATTGTCACCACAGAATATTTGTTAATAAGAAATACATTTATAACTTAAGGTTTTAAGGGAGACCAAAAGTTATAGGTTTGCAAACAAACCATAGGAGTTGATTCTTAAGAGAACCTTGTATTGGCTAATGATTTCATGTTGAATATTCAGCCTCTCTTTACCACTTTTTTCAGATAATGTCTGGAGTTGTGTATGCCGTTAAATACAAGAAATTTTGCATCAACACAAGCTTATAAGGAAAGTCGCCAAACTGGTAAAACCTACAGTAAATAAATGGCCAATTATTATTATTTTTTGCCTCTATTCCCCTTTTGCCAAACAAAAACAAATGAGACCAAGGACAAGCTGAGACTGCGCGCCAAGTCTGCGAGTGATTACTTGTGTTCAGCAAACTATTCAAAATAGACCTCCTGATCTTTGGACCTCTGTCCAAATTCCAAAGAATAAGATCAAGCACATGCAGGATCACAGACTGACTGAGACCCTGGCATGGCCTGATCTGTCTTGTTTTAGCCTACTGTATAACCAAATTATTAGGGACTGGGATAATTTTCAGTATTGTGGGTTCTTATTGCAGCAATAGGCTGATTAATAGAAAGGAAAACTCAGATTTAAAAGTACATGCCGCCTGTCAACCAGTTATTCCAGTTACTGACCACCTTATGTAATGGAATGATGAAGATTGCCTGGCAGAACGACTGCAAATGTTATCCAACAGTTTTTATTTTGTCAAAGCATGTGGCTCTAGCCAAAGCGGGAGGCTCTAGCCAAGTGCTACTAGTCCAATGAAATACCCTTGCTCCTTCGCAATGTTTCTATGGGAAACGGTGCAGCTAAAGCACCGTTAACCCGCACTAGCGACGTCGCTAACGCTACTAGCTGACTGGAAATTTAAAACATAACATAAACATATCATATGATATGTACGACAGAGTCTCGTGTTCTTACCAGTTTCCTGACCCAATGATACAGACTTTCTTCCGGGCTGACATGTTGAATGTAAAGTATCTAGGATTAGAATGCTAGCTGTAACGAAACACCAATCGGTCCAGAGGGTGCAATGTGCTGGACTCATTGACTGAGAGCAGTCCTCAAACTCCGCTATGCGAATCTCTTATTTCATTGGTGTTTCTGATGGGACGAGACGGCCCCGCCCATTGTTCATTTGGACCAAGGACTGATAGGGGTTAGTAAACGAAAAGGGAATAGGCCAAAAGTGGTGTGATGTGGGACTCTTGTTGAGTAAAGTCCTGCATACTGAGCCTAATTGTGACTAAATGGTAACAATCGCATATACAAGTTGAGATAAAGAATTGCGACAGCTGAGTTATGAGATGGTTAGGTTGAGTGGGAGCTGGGCGCAGTGACTAAGATGATCGATTTAGCTGTTGAACCCCCTTGATGTCTTTGTTTGCATTCATTTAAATGTAAGCCGACTCTTTAGTGACAATGAAACGGGTTAATCAGTACGTTAGAACAATACAAACACACGCTGTGTAAGAACTAGCAAACTGCCCAGTGGTCACAAGGAAGCTTAGACACAGAAGGGACTCAGCAGCAGCAGCAGCAGCAGCAAGTTCTGAAATGATCTCCAACTGTGGAAGATTTCGTCACCGCAAAGATGTTGTAATTCACATAAATCAGTCGGCCCATAGACACAAGATGTGCGTTTGTATAATCTTTGTAATACAACGAGAACATGTTGGAGATAAGTGATTAACATGGTTTTTAAGTTACCATGTATAATTAAGTGGTCCAGTTGAGTGAGTTTTCGCAATTGGTTTTTCAATCAATACTGTGAATGATAAATGAGAAACACCAGTTCTGCAACGTCGGTATATTTTATTGTTGCCTTTTAGATAAAGAAAACATCAGAAAACATGTAAACTGGTAGTAGGCATTGAAGTCATAGAAAAAAACTATTTTGATCACATCCACATTTTGCAACTAGCTTACACACAGTGGTTGCACCATAACAATAAATACCATAATACAATGTTATCAGAATACGATCATCATCCATAGTCCTTATTTACATTAGTATACAAGAAAATGGAACTGTTGTGCTTAGTTGGCAACATTGCACACCCACAAACTATACAATTTGCATGTTTTGAAAGATGAGTACCTCCATGAGCAAATTGAGAGATTCGTTTGTGGAGTGGTAGGGCTGTACCTTTCTATAAGGATGTGACAGAGCAGTTCTTTAAAAGAAACCTCTACAACTTTAGAATGTATTTAAATGTATGATGATGTTAGTATCTTACACATGTATAGCCAAGTTAAACACAAAACACACACACACACACACACACACACACACACACACACACACACACACACACACACACACACACACACACACACACACTTCTATACGCCCC
>JAVQJS010080151.1:0-12985 GCA_036024795.1 Galaxias rostratus
GCAACTAGACGGGGTAAGTGTATTAGATTAGGACCACTAAAATACACAACAAGATTATCCGGTTGTACATTATTCAACCCGATATAACACCGAGTTAGGATATTAGCTTTGGAATACAAATACGTACTGTTAGCCTAAGTTATGGCTAGCTCAATTTCCGAAATAAATTATCTTTTTCAGATCTGAATGTTTATGGCACGATGGTATGAGTTGGATATGCTATTGTATAATACATAATTTGAAATGTTTAATTGAGCGTTCGATTATTGTCGCTTTACCTTTTTTGGACACTCTGTTTATCCGCCATAGTTTCAGGGAGGAGTACTTGATCGATCTTTTTCTTGTCTGTTATCGACTATGATTCCTGATTGAAGCATGTTCTGCGCATGCGCACCAGCACGACTTAACCGTGTGCGTTGAATGCATTTTGGGTGCATAGGTATAATTGTTGTATATTAAAACTAATTTTCGTCACTGTGAGCACATTGATTAATTGGTTTAATGCTAGGACAGTGTGGCAATAATACTTTACTGTCCGTCCAATACAAATTGACTCACACTCACAGACAGTGATTGCGAGGAACATTTTTGCCGAAAGTGGCCAAAACCTGCAAAGTGGCATTGTACCTGACTGAACTTTGTCCCTTCTAACTTCCACTAGAATAAAGAAGGAATCGGAAGTGGTATTTATTATGAAAAAGAGGAAAATAAATAAAAAAGAAAAGGGAACATCTCCGACTTTGGGGGACAGGGAGGAAAAGAGCACCGACGCAAAAATGAAACGGCCCAAAAGGAATTTTGAGTTGTTTTTCTTCGCAATGATTGCTTTGTTGGTTGCCATTTTTGTAGCACCTCTCTCAGCAGAAATATTTTGTGAGTGAATACAATCCAGAGTGTTGGCTTTGATTTACCGTCCAGCCAGCTAGGATGCTTAGCCTCTCGCCTAAATGCATTTTGTGTATTTTTTTCTAATTATATTAATTTCATAATACACAAGTGCCATATAGGCTAATCTGCTAAATATATTAGTCGTTACTTCCTCATGCACATTTATAATCACATGATCTGTGTTCACCAAGTGACTGACACAATCTAGCTTCGGGGGGTAAGTCTCTAAAGGCCCTTCATTGGTGATAGCGTGCCGTGCTGGAGCACCCACTCACTCAAGGCATTTAAACTTCCCTCCAAGTGGACTATTTTCTCTGTAGACAAGCTGATTAACAAAGCATGTGACACAGGGGTGCTCTCACATGCCTTCCCGTAGACCAGTAGCGTCCAGCTTCAGCTTGCGCTGTAGTGGTTGGGTACAGCTAGGCAGCTGAGTTCTCTAGCTTGCGCTTGTTCTGGTCACTGAAACCCACACTGACGGACGGAGGAAGACTAGATTGTCACGCTTGTTAAAATGGAATTGAAACTATAGGCGGACGCTTCTATCATGTACGTTGAGAGTTTATGCTGGTCAAGACACTGCATATTTGTTATCAGATTATTATATATTCTTTTAAATCAATAAAGACGCAAAGGCCTTCTCGGACCACATGTGCAGTGTCGGGGCTACGGTGGTAGAGATCAGTCAATCGCAATGCTTATACGTGGTATTGGTTTAGGCATGTGTGTTGTTATTCCGTGTACGGTCATTTTATTAGGGGGAGTGTCTCTTAGCCGTAATCCACCAACTTGAACAGGCTATTGTACGTGCTAGCGAAGGGGAAGTAGATAAATTGTTTATTTTCTATGAGCATAAGTGCATTTATCGTCCTAAAATCCGAGTGGTCAAAGTCATTCTTTGTTTTATTTCCTATTTCCCCACAATAGCGCATCGTCCCCATCACCAGAAGATCCCTGTGTTAAAGATGGATGAGGCGTCCCTCACCATCAACAATGAGCTGGAGTCGGAGATGGTGGTGTCCTGGATGTCAGACCATTGCTACCAGGTAGATGCAGGTCAAAAAAGTTCCCCTGAATCTGTGCAATAGGTGGCTCTCAGCTAAGCAGAGGCAGCTGTGGAGTGTCCTGTCAACAAGATAATTAGTTTTGCTTTCATCTTGGTTGATTTACCCATCTTAAAGCCTTGTAGACAATGTCTGACCATTTCTGATGAGTATCATAATCTTTACCCAACTAGGATTTCTTACTAGCAGATTAAAACCTATTTGTTTCTCTCATTGTTAAAGTGTCAGTAAGTTCTTGGTATTATCTTGGTGTTGGCTTATGATGCATAGGGTTCTAAGATTATTGTTGCTGCCTGTGCCTCTCCCCCAGTGTTTGTACCAGCCCCTGGGGATAGTGCCGGCAGGGCCCGGTCCAGGGATGCCCAGCTCAGTGGACTTTGTTGTGGGCACGCAGCATGGTATCACCCTGCAGCTCTACAGTTCCCCCGTCAGCCTGGAGCTCTGCACGTACGCTTACATACAGAATACTTTTCTCAGTCAGTCAGTCTCACTCACCTGCTTTTAGAGTCATTGTATAGCCTTACAAAGAATGTTGTTTTCAGAATTATCTGTCAGAGAGAGAGGGAGAGTGAGAGTGCGTGCGTGTGTGTAACCACCTGCCTCTCCTCGTAGAGTTGCGTTCCACTTTGGGGAGCATGGGAACTACTCCCTGTGGGTGAAAAACCTCAACGACTCCTCCGTGGTCAACTGTTCCTTGGTGACAGATGCAGACCCAATCAATAGCTACATACGTGAGTCGCACACATGCACACACAAACACATGCACAAAATTGTTCCATAAAATATCTCACACACACACACACTCATTTACTCACCTGGTTATCTGTCTCTCTCACTCTCACACAGTCTCCGAGTAACAAGCGTATGTCAAGTATGCACAGACTAGTTGAGTTCCCTGTTGCGTTTAAAGATGCTAACATGCTGTGCAGTGGAGTAAAGTGCCTTCATCAACTCGCACCAGAATGTTATAGATTGTCTCTATCCATGTTTACCTAACATACACTTGTACTCCACTTTTCTTCTTCCAAGCACAGCTGTCCTAATAGCCTTTCTCTTGTTCACTGGGCTGGCTGTGTTGTCTGCCATCGGAGGAACTGTCATGAGGTAAGTGCTTTGTTTCATGTGTCTGTTTGTGGTTTAGTTAATGCCTAAGCACTGTTAGCTTGCCCTGAGGTTTGGCTTCCGCCAAAGAGGATGTGTTTCTTGCTGTGTAAGGTCGTCTTTCTGACCTTACATGAAGATTCAGAGATAACAGCCGTGTAGTGAGATAACTCCTTATCGATTACTCATGTCTTGGCCAGGCACGATGCGGTTAGGAGTGTCCTGTTTCGACTGGGCAGCTCCATGGAAACCGAAAGACTCATCAACTCGGTGAGTTATGCCATCAGCTTCAAAACATTAAACAAATGAATGATGCTACAATAAATAATGTTTAGTTAACCGTAAACCATTTAACATAATAAATGTCTTTACAGTTGCTTTGAAGTGAGCCCTTTTGAACAGCATCGTTATAAGTGGTATTTAATCCATAGGAGCTGGGCACCCCCAACCGGACAGTGGAGACGGCCACAGATACCATCCTCCCCAACCAGACCGCCCCCAGCCGGAGGCTTCGGTCCCTGGATACTTTCAGAGGGTTAGACCCCCCGCTTCTCTCTCTAGCTGCCCTCTCTTCAAATCTATTTATGTGAATAGGGGCTTTCCTCGTAGTCACATTGGTGACCATACTACTGCGCAAAGTGCTTTGCGTGTTTAGAAAGGCACTAAATCAAATGTGATCTATTATTGTTTTTCGTTTTTGTTATTCCTTTTTATTGTTAGTCAGATCAATGAAGCATTATTAATGTTTAGACTTTACCCCCCCCTCTCCAGCTTTATTTACTTCATTCATAGATCATTTTATTAATAATGTGTGTGATCCTTTACACTCTCTGTGTCCCCTCTATCTGACCTGTGGCTGCCCGTCTGCAGGCTGTCTCTGGTGATCATGGTGTTTGTGAACTACGGGGGAGGGAGATACTGGTTCTTCAGACACGAGAGCTGGAATGGTGGGCCCTGCTGCCGCATTCTTTCTACCCTACACGTATCTCTGTTAATCTGGAGTTATTACATTCCTGTAGGGTTCGGCCATTGTTTACTCTTCGGACTACCTCGATGTCGTTTACAGTACAATAATCCGAGCAAATTGTTCAGTCCTTCGCTCACTTTCTTCTTTCTCTTGTTCTCCCAAGGCCTCACTGTTGCTGACCTGGTGTTTCCATGGTGAGAGACCTACGTGCCTCTCCACCCTTCCAATCAAATAACCTTTGTCCCTTTTGACTTCCTCTTCTATTAAAAAAGACCATTCATTTTCTCGATACCTTCATTTGAACCCCTGCCTATTTATTTTCTCACACCTGCCCCCACACACAATTCTTGCTATCTCTCTCTCTCTCTCTCTCTCTCTCTCTCTCTCTCTCTCTCTCTCTCTCTCACTCTCTCTCTCGCCCCCCTCCTCCCCCGCTCCTAGGTTTGTGTTTATCATGGGGACGTCCATCGCCCTGTCTGTCCAGTCTCTGCTCCGCGGCGGCTCCTCCCGATTCTCGCTGCTGAGGAAGACCGTGTGGCGGAGCCTGCAGCTCTTCCTCATCGGCCTCATCCTCATCAACCCCAACTACTGCCAAGGGCCTTGTGAGTGGCAGGCTCTCTCTCTCTCTCTCTCTCTCTCTCTCTCTCTCTCTCTCTCTCTCTCTCACACACATACTGGTTTGTGGTTAAGTGTGTCTAGTGCTAGAATTTGAGCTGAATCATAGCCCTGTTTAATACATTTAGACGTAGAATCTCACTTTTTTTATAAACGCACCTTCTAAATGTTTAATGTTGTGTGTGTGTGTGCGTGTGTCTGTCCAGTGTCGTGGGACAGCCTGCGAGTCCCTGGGGTGCTCCAGCGCCTGGCCTGGTCATACCTGGTGGTGGCCTGTCTGGACCTGGCCGTGGCCAAAGCTCGTCTGGACAACCTGCCCATGGTCAGTCCCCCTCCTATTCTTCTCTAGTGCTCCTTAGCGCTTTCACTTTTTTCTATGTACATTTCATTTCTAGGTGCTCTTCTAGTCACCCGAAGTCACACTAGTGGTATTAGGCGGTGTCTTTGTCTTTTTAGCATTCTTTTAGTTCTGTCTTTTATGTCCCTGCTTTCTTCATGCAGAGCACTTTGAGTGCCCTGTGTGTATGAAATGTGCTATAGATATATCAATTAGCCTTGCCATCTAGAGAGTTTCTATTGGCTAGCTAGGAAAACAAACCTCACCTCATGGAAGTAATTATACAAGTTCTGATTTGAAACTGATTTTATGAATTATTAAATGATCTGATGAGAACCCACACCCTCTCACCAGCCAAAGCATAGATTAATCGAGCCTACAGTTCAATCACATGATAAAATAATGGCAATAATCTGCTAAGATCAAAACACTTTTTAGTGTGTCTTAGTGTTTCAAAGAAACTGAGTTAGTTAGATTTAGTCAGCCTTTGTACTTGTGTGCGAGGGGTTTGAGTTATATATATATAAACTGTCTTAATTACTGTTCATGTTTGTTGTAGACTTAGCATTGTGTGTGTGTGCGCGTGCGTGCGTGTGTGTGTGTGTGTTGTCAGGATGCGTGGTGGTACCCTGCTCGTGAGTTCGTGCTCTACTGGCCAGCCTGGCTGTGTGTGGTCGTCCTGGAGATGGTCTGGCTCTTCCTCACCTTCCTTCTGCCCGTGCCTGGGTGTCCAAAGTGAGTGTGAGTGTGTGTGTGTGTGTGTGTGTGTGTGTGTACTTGCTAGTGTGCGTGTGTGTATGTTCAATAACATTCCATAGGCTCAGTGTATTATGTTACTTAGCGTCAGATTTGGCCAGGGCCTGACCTTTGGCCCTCTGTGTTGATCTCCTTTCCTCTCTGCCTTACGTCAGAGGCTACCTGGGGCCTGGCGGCATCGGGGACATGGGTCTCTACTCCAACTGCACTGGGGGTGCGGCTGGATACATCGACCGCTGGTTGCTAGGTGACGACCACATCTACCAGACCCCCTCGTCCCGGGTGAGGTGCTCCCCTGCGGTGGTCCGAGTCGACCACAAGCCACACGTTACGTGGTCGAATGTTTTCTTATTGCTAGCTAGCTACTTCACTCTCACTGGTCTTATAACTGCTGACCAAAAGACAAATCAACCCTGCCATCTATCCTGTGTTTGAATTAGGAATACGAGCACAGACCAAAGTGTAGTCAAGCAGGGGGAAGGATGTCTGAGTGTATAGATAGTGTACAAGTGGGCATCTTTCTTTTTCTGTCTCCCCTTTATATCCTGTGTATTTGTTTTTCTGTCTCCTGTTTATATTTTTCTGGGTTATAGTTTTTGTTTTTCACCGCGAGGATGCATGATTTTGTGCTTTGTTAAAGTCTAACATAGCCTAAATCAGATTATCGCACATATATCTGGATTCAAGCCCTGATGAGTTGGGTGTACTTTAGACGCTGAGTTTCCATTTTTCTAATATGTACTTGCTTGTTTTACCCTCTCTAGGTTATCTATATGACTCACATGCCATATGATCCAGAAGGAGTTTTAGGAAGCATCAACTCCATTCTCATGGCTTTCCTAGGACTGCAGGTACAGTAGTGGTCCCAGGGAGAGAGTAAGACCTAGAGAGACGGAGAGACTCGGACTGACTCTGACCACACCCATTCTCCCCTGTTTTCCAGGCCGGTAAGGTTCTCCTTCACCACAAGGACCAACACTCCAGCATCTTGACCAGGTTCTTCATTTGGGGGCTTATATTGGTAAGACCACAGCACTGTTATTTGATCGATGTCCGGAATGAGCCACTGAAATTACAGTCAGAATAGTTGTTCTTCACCAAACCTTCCCACCAATCCTAGCTCTATCTTTCCTTATATCGAAATGTAAGGAAATTGTTACGGGAAAACAAGCTAATACGGCCTGATACTGCTTCTCTGTTTTCCATCGTCTGATGCCTGAGTTGTGTTGTACCAACAGGGAATCATATCTGCCATCCTGACCCGCTGCTCCCGTGACCATGGCTTCATCCCTGTCAACAAGAACCTGTGGTGCGTCCATTTTTGTTTGTCCTCTTCCCCCGTGCCACTTCTACCCAACAGTGTTGCTTTAGGGGGGGGGGGTGCCTCAGTCCCGCCCAGCACTCCAGAGCGGTGCTGTTCCTTCAGGACATGCCTTTGAAGTATTTCACGACCCTCTTTGTGGAACACAACTGTCTCAGTGGAACGCTCTTTTAGGGGTGGTAACCCTTTCTTCAGCAGTTGGTTTTAGGGGTTAACCCTCTGTGTTTCTGCGTGTAGGTCCCTGTCCTACGTGACAACTCTGGCCTGTATGGCCTTTGTTGCCCTGGGCTTGGTGTACTACGTGGTGGACGTGATGCAGTGGTGGACTGGAGCCCCCTTCTATTACCCCGGTAACAACCTTTCTCTCCCCGCCTCTTGGAACTGTTCATTATCATCATAATGCTGCTAACTTCATGAATAAAAGGTATGGTCATCATCATTCATTATTATTATCATCATCATGATGATGATAGTATTAATAATGAATGATGAGGAACATACCTTTTATTTGTGAAGTAATTCTCTTAGTATTTTACATTTTAAGAATGTAACAATGACGTTGACTTTGGACATTTGAGAAGCTGTAAATGGGTGTCACTTTCCCGGCATGAACCATTTTCAGTGGAACATAAAGCAAGTCTAAGTCAAGTCAAGCATGTTTTGTTTTAAAAAGATGAATAATGTTTTTACCCAGTGGAGGAAATCATGGGCCAATGTAACACTGCTCATATATGTATATTGCATCTTTTGGCGTCTTTGAAATTGCATGGATTATCACTCACGTCCCGTGAACTGTGACCCCTGTGCCTAGGTATGAACTCCATCCTGGTTTACGTGGGTCACGAGGTGCTGGCAGCGTACTTCCCTTTCCGCTGGCGCATGGTCAACAGCCAATCACACGGAGAGCACCTCACCCAGAACTTGGTGGCCACTTCCTGCTGGATTTTCATCTCCTACCTGCTCTACAGGAAGAGGGTGTTCTGGAAAATCTAGATCCCTGGAAGAATGCTGCCTAGATCGAGAGGCTCTGGAACCGGAGTCCGGAAGAACAGGAGACACTTTCATTGTTCAGTTCCGCCAGCCAGGACAAAGAAGAACTTTATGTACACTGTTATTACTGATATTGTGGGACTATTTGGGGGTTCAAGGGGGTAAAAACAACAGCTAAAACACGGAAATGAAAGGAAAGAGGAAATATCATGTTATCCTGTAGCACCACTCTGTCCTGAATGTTTGCTTGCTGTTCCGAATCTACCCGTGCATCGTAAACAAGCGTTTTCATAAAGTAATTTATTACATAAATAAGCCTGACAGATGTTTTTGCTTTAGCTTTCACTGTTTCTCGTTGCTGTCTTTTCAGTCGTAAAAGACAGGCTGTTTGACCAATAAGCCTCTTTAGCTGAAGCAGGGGGTGGGACAACAAGAACGGCAAGTGCTGGCCACTTAAGCCAAAGTCGTCCCCATGATAACAAGTGCAGCCATACACCTGTACCCGTTGTTGATTACATATTATGAACAGTGAATTTAGCTTCTAATGCAGCTTCTAAGTCAGTGCTGACTGGCATGTAAAGTGTTGAAAGAAAAAAGTAGGTGGTCTCAGATCAGACTTTCAGAAGCTCATTTCTATTGTCAATGGGAACCTAACTCAGGAAAACTGGTAATAATACAGTACAATAACAAAGACTGTCCTCATTGATCTGTGGTGTCCAAAGTGTCTACTGTCTAGTATATTACTGTACATGGTTGTTCCTATAGCTGAATGCTCTGATTACACACACAAATAGGCCTTCTATTCTGAGTGTATGTGTTTGCGTTCCTGTGAGTCCATCAGTATCACATATACTGATGTAGCCCAAAACTGTTTCTTTGCCCAATGATTTAGATGATCTACTAGCTGGATTTTCATGGGATTTTCTTGTCTTTCATGTCACAACACTACAAAATATTAAATTGTGGCTGTTTTTTTCAAATAGTTCCTTAATTTTGTAATCTATTTGTTTGTTCAATTTATGAAGCAATTTCTAAAATGACGATTCACACAACCAGGTGTGCGGTATTATGCAAAACAGGGCTAAGGTGAGCAGATGATTATGTAAAATTTGTAAATAATTGTCGATTTAATCTTAGCTTTTATACATTTGAATTATGGATATATAAACACTACAATCAATATCTTAAGAACTTTGTTATTTGGTTGTTAGATTTATGTATCTAATCACCACTTTTCAATTTGACTAAAATAGTAACTTTAGCTCTGATAGTAACCAGTTGTTCTAGTTGTGATTTTTTTTTGCGATTGTCACGCTCTTCCGAAACATGGTAGATTGCAGCTGTGCTTTTTAGTCCGTGGATGTAGAGAGTTGTAGTTTATTGCTTCATAAAGGCGTGGGAATCGAGTTACAGTGCGGTACCTTGCGAAAAAAAACAAGCAGGTTATTAGGGCATAACTTTGTCTCGCGACATTTCGAGTTCCTCTCTATTCTTGTCTATTGTGAGAGTTTTTCTGTTCTCGCGGGACAATGAAACTTTCCCACGCCTGTTGTTGTGGCGTCTGCCCTCTGGCCGTCGCCCTCCTCCCTCTCCTCTTCTCACCCCGTAGCCCCGCCACACCTCCCCCTTCTTTCTATCCCTTTTCCCCTTCCAGTCTGGTTCGTCTGTTGTCCTCTTTGGCTTTGGTAAGGGGCTGGGGGGAGGGATCTCGCGATTGTTGGACTTTTTGGAGAGTAATTGGAAGATGGCGCCCGTTGTGACGGGGTAAGTGTTGATTTTCTTTTGCAAAATGAAGGAAGAAATGTTGACAAGTTTAGTTAATTTTAATGTGTATCCATTGTCATTTCGTAACATTCTTGCATGAATGTGTATGTGTCTTGACTATGTTCCTTGCGCCGTCCTAAACTCACCGAACTCCTTACAACTGTGGGTCAATGTTTAAAGTAGTTGTTCTCCAACAACTCGCTACCCTGCTTCGCTAGAATTTCTGTTTTACTTTATCTACGTGATTACCTTGAAGTTTTCTGTCTTGCGAGTTAGCGACAATCATGAAGTGATACGTTGGTTTCGTGGTTAAGAAAGCCTGTGAAATTAAAGTTGTGCTTTGTTGTAAAGTGACATAGGTCTTGTAACTTGAAGTTGCTGAAGTAAATTCTGAATGAGACGTTCTTTTGTGCCACCTGCCTACTTTTCGTAAACGTTATTTTGCTGACAAACAAGTTTTATTTAAATTAGTCGAGTGCCTGATCGTCATGTGATATATATCTGCAAACAAGGGAAGTGCTTCATGACAGGGATTTAAATGTTTGCAAGGAGAAACTATACAAACGCGTTTGATAATTATAAAAAAAAATCGGGGTTTGTTAAAATTTTTCAGGAAGTTTGGTGAGCGACCTCAACCACAACGGCTTACCAGGTAAGAGAAGTCGTATGGCATTGTCTTTTTCTCACCCGAACGAACATATTAGCTTCAGTCGTTTGGATGTAAGTTCACTCAACATATCACATAACTGCAAAAGCCTAGACGCTGGCATTGCAAAGCAATAGTAGACATAACAAATAACGGATCCATTTGTTTTTGTTTTGTGTTTTTTTTTTTGTTACTTAGAGAGGCCATGAGAAACTACTTGAAAGATAGAGGCGATCAGACAGTCCTTATTCTACATGCTAAAGTCGCACAGAAGTCGTATGGCAACGAAAAGAGGTGTGTGTGTGTGTGTGTGTGTGTGTGTGTGTGATTTGCACTGCAACAGTGTGTGTGTGCGTGAGCTGAGACCTAGCACCCACAGACCAATCAGGTATTGGCTGTACATTGTTGTTAAGGAAGAAAAACTGCGTGTTGCAGTGCTGTGAAATGACTGTGCAGTAAGTGTGTATGTGTACCTGCCCGTGCAGGTTTTTCTGTCCGCCCCCGTGTGTGTATCTGATGGGCTGTGGCTGGAAGAAGAAGAAGGAGGAGATGGAGAGAGAGGGCTGCTCAGAGCAGGAGGCCCAGCCCTGTGCCTTCATCGGCATCGGCAACAGTGACCAGGAGATGCAGCAGCTTAACCTGGAGGGCAAGGTGGGCGCTCACACATACACATTACAACAGCAGAGAAAGTGTTCCTTGCTATGCAAGCCTGTCTCATTACATACACACACACACATATATAAACACTGCAGTGAAAGGATCCACCTTTACTGTGTCTTTATTTGACACACACACACACACACTAACAAACGTTGAAACACTGATGTGAAAGGACCATCTCTCTCACATACAAACATCTGCTGCTTTAAACACAGCCGTGAAGGTATTCCCCTTTCAACTAGGCCTCTCTCTCTCTCTCTCTCTCTCTCTCTCTCTCTCTTCTCTCTCTCACTTATAATGATACAGACTCTCATTCTGTGATTTCTAACACACCCAATCCTTTCTGCTCTACATTGTTTTTCATGATCTATCATCGTCTCTCTCTTCTGGCACACACTTGACACACACACACACACACACTGACCAATAATTCTGAAAACAACATACACCCACGCACACACCCACACACACTGATCAAATACAACCTCCTGTCTCGCCCCAGCAGAACTTCTGCACGGCAAAGACTCTGTACATCAGCGACTCGGACAAGAGGAAGCACTTCATGCTGTCTGTCAAGATGTTCTACGGCAACAGCGCTGACATCGGCGTCTTCCTCAGCAAGAGGATCAAGGTCATCTCCAAGCCCTCCAAGAAGAAGCAGTCGCTGAAGAACGCCGACCGTGAGTCACGCACACACACTCTCTTAGCTCTGTCAGTGTATCAACACGAAATAAGCCTGCAGTTAAAATGTGTACAACGGCTACACACACACACACACTCAAAACAAGTGAACAACAACCACAACCTTGCACATGTATTCTGTCTGCAAACGGCCACACACACACACACACACACACACACACACAAACACAAACAGGTTTACTTCCTTGTCCAATTTTGTTGCGAGTGTGTGTGTGTCAGGGTGCAGCCATATGGTTTCCCTGCTCTGATCTCTCTGAGAGAGAGACGTCTACCCTGCTGTGTAGCGGCGCAGCGTCTTAGTCTCTCCTGTGACGGAACAAACTCTCTCTGAGACCCTGCGGCTCCTCCCAGTCCCTCCGCCTGTCACTTCCTCCTGCTCTCTCTCTCTCTCTCTCTCTCTCTCTCTCTCTCTCTCTCTCTCTCTCTCTCTCTCTCTCTCTCTCTCTCTCTCTGTGTGGTCGAGTCAGTTTCTCTAGTCGGTCGCCGTGGTGTTGGCGTGGCACGGTGTGAAGGGTTCCTGTTCCCCGAGTGTTTTAACCCTTTCCCCCCACTGCTCCCCAGTCTGCATAGCGTCAGGCACCAAGGTGGCCCTGTTCAACCGGCTCCGCTCGCAGACGGTGAGCACCCGCTACCTCCACGTGGAGGGGGGCAACTTCCACGCCAGCTCCCAGCAGTGGGGGGCCTTCTACATCCACCTCTGTGAGTACCCACACCCCACCTCTCCTCCTCTCCTCCTCCTTTCATTTCTCTGGCCTTCTACATCCACCTCTGTGAGTACCCACACCCCGCCTCTCCCCCTCTCCTCCTCCTTTCATTTCTCTGTCCTTCTACATCCACCTCTGTGAGTATGGATGCACACACACACACAACAAACTTCTTCTAGTGCCCCTCCTCTCTTTTTCTCTTCTCAGTCCTCTCCTTTTTTCTCTTTCCCTTCTACCCTCATTTTCTCCTCTCACACGTCTCTTTCTCTCTTCCTAAATCCCTACTTCATTTTTCTTTTCACCTGTTTAGTTTAGCTGTTCCAATGGTTTCATTCCTTTTGTGTTGATGCTACCTTAGGGAAGGTTTTTTTCACGGGAGTACACATACATAACTATGGTGCATCCGTTTGCTATGGGTGGTGTACAGAACTATGGACACAGTGTTAAAAAAAAAAAAAAAAAAAAAAAAA
>JAVQJS010080178.1:2500-10800 GCA_036024795.1 Galaxias rostratus
GAGTCAAAGACTTCGGTGTGCTGGGGAACAGCACGCTAGCTCACACCTTCGGCGTTGGGAGGGGTCTTCCGGCACCGAATGCGCCAACTGCCCCCCCCCCCTCGTGGTGTAAACTACGCTCACTGAGAACACAACTCTCTTACAGCATTTTGTCACATATCCCAATCACAAATGAAAGCCAAGAAATTCTTCCCCTTGAAAAGCCATACCGAGTTTGAAAGCTACACTCTCTCTCTTTGTCCTAATAAGTGACACCACACCCCCCGGGTTGAGTTGTGAGGCGCTGAGCCAGAGGGATAGGAGGCCATTCCTCGGGTCCCCTGGGTGACAGGGGATCCGGCCACAGGGAGCCTGCTGGTTGCCGCGGCGCCTCCCACAGCACCCATTGAGAAGGGCCTGATCCCACACTGCTCGTTTGAGGTGGTTCCTCGTGGAGCAGGGACCCGGGGGACGGCGCGTCTCTGCAGCAGCTGCCTTGATCCCGGGGCCGGGCCTGGCTGGTACTTAGCGGTTAGCATGATGGATGACAGTGGTTCCCCAGAAGCCATAGCAGGGGGTCCAGGCCCCAGTGAGGCAGGGCAGCTGCAGACGGCCCTTCGCCCCTGACTCTCTACCTGGAAGATCAAGTAATCACAAGCCCTTTCCTTAACAGATGGATTTGTGGATTGCATCCACATCTGGTGTGAGTTGTTGGTGAGGGAGCGTTGTGGGAGTGGAGATTGAGATAAAACTATATTGTGTCTCCACTCTACGGAGGATATGTATAATTAAGAGATTGGAGAGAGCATGGCTGTGCATCTTGATGGTAACCCCAGACCCTGTGTTTGAAGGCTCCCTCTATCTCCTCAGACAAGGACTGGGAAGAGGGAGAGTTGTCCCCGACATTAAACCCCACAGGAAATTGCTTCCATGTGCTCTTCCATCTGTTGGTTACAAGTCAGTTAGCCCAGATAATCAAATGGTTAAATCATAAGAAAGAATAATCATGTTGACTAAATTCATTCCATGAAAATGGCACGGAAAAAATATCTACTTAGCGATAGCTCATCTTATCATTAAAAAGACATTGACAGGATTAAAAAAGAAGCAGCACAGCATGACATAAACAACAGGAGGCCTGGCTGTTGTTGCCGGGCAGAGTTTGATGAGGCAGTAAGGAGGGCTTGGCGGAGAGGCGGAGGTTTCTGACAGAAGACAGAGCAGTCGTCAGAGACTCAGCCCGCCGTTCCAGCCAGATTTATGTGGGGAGAAATCGGCCCAGAAACGTTCCTGATCCAGCAGAATGCTCCCAAACCGTCCTAACTCCAATAATCAGTTTGTACGGCTGTGCATACGTAAGGCTACAGGTTATTCATCAAATCAAGAATAGCTGCAGTCAACGTCAACTCCACAGAAATCTCATAACAGGAGCAGATTGACATTTGTTCCCGTGAATGTTGTTCACGCCTTTTGTGTATCTATAATAGACATAGACATATTCTAAATTGCGTGTGGCTGTTTACGTATGTACAGATAATTATACCAAGTGGGGTGATGGATCGTGGAATTGATCGTGATAAAGACGTACAGGCACTGTGAGATCATCTGCGGCTCTTTTCCATCCTTTTTGGCTCTCCTCCTGTGGACCGCCCGCTATTCGTAAATACGCTGTTCATTCCGACTCAACAATAACATCCCGACAAAGTCTTTGGGATGTGACAGGCCCCATGTTGCCGAGTGAGGCCGCATGCCTGCGACGGGGCATGTGAGAGAAGAAGTGCTACGAGTGCTCCAGGAAGTGGCCAGTGGTGGGAGCGGGCCCAGCCTGAGACAGAGTAGAGGTGACGTGGGGCCGGCCCTGACAGCAGAGGGAGATCTGGAGAGTGGCCTTATATGGGGCCCTGCGGACGGCTTGTGTTCCCCACCGCTCCACTCGGTCCTCATCCAGCGACTGAGCCCCTGCCCTCGCACCGGCACACAGCCTCGGGGAGAGAAGCCTTCATCACGAGGCTTTTGCGGACTCAATCCGCTATGACCAGGCAGGGATGAATATTCTGGCCGTGTATAAGAATAATCTGACACGTAGTATCCACGCCTACCACAGCCCGTGTTCCAATATCGATCAAGTGTCAACCCGGGGGTTTGACCCTAAGCCATTAGCAGAACTGTGTTGTATAACCAGACAGTTTAATATGTCAAAATGGCTTTCACCGGATATCAAAATCCAGCTTGGTGTTTGGCTGCCAGGCTCATAGAAAGTCAGGGTGCTGGCCCCAGCGCGTCTCCACAAAGCTGATCAGAGAAGCCACAGCCTGAACCCCATGGCCTGCCTCCATCACTGGGATGAAACTATCGAGGCAGCAGCTGCATTCCACCGACCTGGCACAGTTCACCATAACCTGTGGCGGCAGCACGAGCACCCGCCATGGCCCATAAAACACAGTGTGCACACAGGCTGGGCTACAGGTGCTGGCATGCCCTTCTCATGCCTGCGCACCTGCTCTAGGAACCTGTGTGTCTGAGAGCCTCAAGAGAAAGAGAAACATAAGAACGGAGTCGAACAAAGAGAGAGGGAGGGACAGTAACGAGCATTAAGGGAGAAGGAGACTTCAGCATGGGAGGGAGAGGGAGTCGGGGAAAATGAAAGGGAAATACGTGCTCTTTATACTTTGAGCCAAACGTCTCAATTAAAGGCACTTGAGGGGAGATGCTCCTCGGTGGTCATGGTCTGATCGGAGCTGCTCGGCCCCCGCCGCGAGGAGAGAGAGGGCCTAGGGGTCGGACAGGCCCTTGCGGCGCCATGGCAACGCAAACAAAACAAGACATTCCGAGAGGAGAGAGCCGGATGAATACTGATTGTTACCCTGGAACATCCACTGAGGAGACCAGGGGGACAGGTCAGCTGACAACTACCAGCGAGCACACAAGGAAGAGAAATTCAGGCCAGAGAGGGCAAGGGTGTGTGTGTGTGTGTATGTGTGGAACCAAACAAAGTATGTAACGCTGACCCATGTGGCTCTGTCTATATCTGTGGCTGTGCAGGTGATGAGGAGCAAGATGAACTGTCACTGTGGTGAAGAAGGACGAGTGCTATTCAACAGCCATCTGAAGGAAGCCTCATATCTTTCACGTCTTTCAGCTCAAAAATAAATACAGGGCTTTTCTAATCTCATCGCGCCTATACGTACAATATGGCCATAAAATGTTGAATGTGTTTCTTTTTACGAACCTTGGCCTCTTCCATGATGAATTCTTACTCGGTGAGATGTGAGGCCTCTGTTGCCAGCTCGTGAAAGAAGCAATAAAAGTCAAGTGTTTTCCTGTGTAGACATTCCTGCCGTCCTGCAATCTCGTTTTGTCTTTCTGGCAAAAGGACCTGTTATCTAACATTTCACATTTTTCGTCATGCTAAAGAAAGAAGCAATTACAGTGAGTGGTATGAATCGGAACCAAGTGCAAACTGGCTGCAAGGGGCTTCGTTGTGTTCCTGCCGCCGGGCGGAGCAGATTGGAAGCAGCTGTCCGTCAGTCTGTATACAAAGCAGAGCCACTGGACGGATCGTACCGGGATCAAATGTGCCTCCTCCGAGCGGGGAACGGTTTGTTATGAAACCCACACCGACTCCACTGACCTCAACAGCCAGATTCAAACAGAAAACTCACCTCATCGGTCAAATGGATCCAGTAATCATTGCAAAAACTCTGGAACAACGCTGACGTGTGATTTGGTCTCACACACGATACTTTGTAGAATCACTTATCATGGTGTTTATAATCATCAATAATAAAACCTCACAGTTCACTCCTAAACAACCTAAACCCACCTGTCCTGGTGACTGACTACTGGACTGTGTATGGAGCCTAGGCTGTACACTTTCTCTGGGTTCATAACTCCTTGACTAAGAAGCCTAGGTTGTACACTTGCTCTGGGTCCGTCTCCTGGACTGTGTAAGGAGCCTAGGTTGTACACTTTCTCTAGGTTCATAACTACTTGACTGTGTAAAGAACCCAAGCTGTACACATATTCTGGGTTCATAACTTCTGGACTGACTATAGGAGCATAGGCTGTAAACTTGCTTTGGGTTAGACTCCTGGACAGTGTAAGGAGCCTAGGCTATAAACTTGTTCTGGGTTAGACTTCTGGACAGTGTAAGGAGCCTAGGCTGTACACATCCTCTGGGTTATACCCCCAGACTGTGTAAGGAGCCTAGGCTGTACACTTGCTCTGGGTTCATAACTTCTGGACTGACTGTAGGACCCTAAGCTGTACACTTGCCCTGGGTTAGACACCAGGACTGTGTAAAGAGCCTAGGCTGTACACTTGCTCTGGGTTAGACTCCTGGACTGTATAAGGAGCCTAGGCTGTACACTTGCTTTGGGTTAGACTCCTAAACTGTGTAAGGAGCCTAGGCTGTACACTTGCTCTGGGTTAGACACCTGGACTGTGTTAGGAGCCTAGGCTGTACACTTGCTCTGGGTTAGACTCCTAGACTGTGTAAGGAGCCTAGGCTGTACACTTGCTCTGGGACACTCTATTCTCCCTCCATCTGTACTTCATCAGCAGACACAGAGTGGAAGTGTTGATGCCGTCTTGGCTCCGCCGCCCACCCTGTGAATGGAGGCCCTTTTTTCATCGTAAATAATGTCTGCTGCACTCACTCAACTTCTCTATTACTTCTAGCAGCTATTTCATGAGCTACAACTTTGGAAACCCAAAAGCATACTGTTTCTTTTCCACTGGAGAGTTTGGCTTCAAGGCATTCTTCTCTGTTCAATAACATCAAAGAGGCCCTGGGCCACCACAGAGCAGTGGGTCAGAGGAGGCCTGCCAATCAGGGCGCTGGGAGAGGAGGATGAAGGGCCAAAACAGTGCAACAGGAAACGTTCATCTCTCTGGGTTCAAGAATAATAAACAGATATTAGGAAGGAGCTCCTAATCTGCTCCAGAGGCTCGAGGAGATGCAGGCCGGCAAAGCCTATACTGACAAACAAATGCAAGCAAGATCGCCAAGAACCATTATTCATATAGAAGGCTCACTTCAGATGGCTTCTAAATGGAGATGAGTACTCAACTAACTCTGTGTTGGGACATAAACAGAGAAGAGGATCTCCACGTTGGAGTGGATGGCGTCCATTAGTGACGTCCTGGTGCCCATTAATGCATGGGGTAACCCAGCACAGTCTCTCTTACCAAACCACAAACAAAAACTATTAAACCCCATAGCTAGCACTTTAACAATAAATCCACTCTGCCTGGTTTTCCTGCTGGGTTTCCAATCCCAGTGAATCAATGTCCTGCTACATATGGTTTTCTGGGTTTCTACCGTTCTGTGCTGCTCTTGTCTTTCTTTAACTTCTTTCTGTCTCCTCACCCTGCTGGGACAATAAAGCGTTCATCAGAGTCAACACATGCTGCACATAATCTATCCAATTCTGCATGATGCAGTAACTGGCATCAACAGAACGTACAGAGCGGTAGTGTTCTCGAACGGTCCTAACACGCCAATGCACCAATTAGACCACAGGGAGTACAGGCAGAAGGATGGAGGCCAAAACACTTTTATTGGTGTGCGTGTATGACAAAGAGTCCCTGTGTTTTTCACCAAAAAGAGGCACGCCTCAAATGTTTGTGACTCTTACTGACACAGTTAACAAACGTGGCTGATAGCATCATGGAGGCCCTGCAGCCATTTATCCATTTCAACCTTCATTCCATTTGGCCTCTCCCTTATCCAGTCGCGGGGAACTATCTGTCTTGGAGCGTTTCCTGAAATGCCAAGGGGACTTATTCAAGTGTGTTATTTATTTTCCTTGGACCCGGGACTCTTGCACAAGCGAGAGTAAATGTAAGTCAAACCAGGTCCAGACCATCAATTATCTTATCAAGTCGAGCCTCCACCAAGAGCAACACTTTCTCCGGGTTACGATAGTCACCGTGAGTAACGCGATACACTCTGGTACACCCTGGCACTGGGCCTGCAGTGTTTCCGCCCTTCCTCTGGCTCCTCGTGGTACAGCCTAATGAGCCGCTCACAGGTCAGAGCTGCCCAGTTAGCCCCAGACCCTTTTATGAAGAAAATACCGCCAGGGTTCACTAACAGAGCCTTGCATAATCCCATTCCCATTTTCAGCTTTGTCCTCTCCGACACTGCCTGAAGGGGGGGGGGGGGCTCCAGACGGCTGGCGGACTGGGGAGGCGTGAGGGACCCAAAGCGAGGACCTAGAGAGGGCCGAGTGGCCGGCGCTCCAGTTGTTTACAGTAAGTTCAAGGAGCAGCGTGAATAATGGTCCAAACCAGAGGCTCTGCTTAGTACCAACCGCTCCTACTGGCTCAGGGAAGGCTGAGCGCTCTGAAGCTGCTAGCGTGTGGGTTCTGCCCGGGCTTCAATAATCAGCCCAGTGAATCCATCTCCAAATGAGCCGTTGCCAAACCCTCCGGTTGCAGACCTCAGAATCCCCAGGCCAACATCAGGTTTCATCACGCCACATAACTTCACTCCGGCTATAAATTGCCCATAAAAGACGTAAACAGACCAGACAGTTATGCGTTCTTTTTTTTTTCTTTTGACTGTGGTGGGTTCTCGTAGTTGTCGTTTTTTATAATAAATAGCCGCCCTTGGGTTTATGTTTCAGTAAGGGGTAAGGAGAAACCATGCTGTCAGACGGACTCCTCATTAATGGGAGGTGTACCGAGGCCCAATCCCAATCATCTGACAGAGACACAAGGCTTAATGGAGGCCGTCCATCTTCTCCCTGCCCACCTCTCCATTGGCTACCAGAACCCCCTCGCCTCCGCGACTTCTCGGACCTTCCCTTTACGCCACGGCGGCCCAGCTTCCGCTCAGAGGGAACTCTCCCTAGCGGACACCTTTTGCACACGGTGTGCGTGCCTCGCACCCACACGCCTGTCTGCACAAACACACATGATTCCCCCGTGTGTGATCCTTTTACAGGCCCCGCCTGCCTCCTCCGTGTCCATCGTCTATTGTCATGGTAACAGTCTTGCCTACAGGCAGGGGCAGGGGCGAGCCCGTCAGGGAGGGTCCACTCCAACGCACACAGACGGCTCAAATGAGTTTTTACAACGTTGGGCCTGTGTATCTCATGGCCCTTCCTAAACAAACAGTAAGACCTGGGAGGAAAAGCCCCACTGCTCTGACCCTCCCCTGACCCTCCATCAAACAGCAGAGCAGCGTAACTCAACCCACGCATCATTTAGCCCACAAGAGTAGGAAGGGTTCTGCCCTCCTCCCCCTCGCTGGTGTGCGTGTGTGTGTGTGTGTGTGTGTGTTGGTCTTAGGCATTACACTGAATGGGCCTGTGTGAGCACAAGGGAGAGGAGATACAGTAGCGACCGTTGAAGAAGTAGTTGCCTAAAAAGAAGCTGCTGGAGTGTCCCCAGTTGACGGTGGCTGTGACAGAGTGGGGATCCACGGGGATTCACTGGATCAACCTGATAGTCCTGTCAGTGGCCATTAGTTCGGGAACACGGTGCTTGCTGGATGTTAACGAAAATACAACATGAAGCTCTAGTATGTACTAAATCACAAAACCCTCGCAACCCAAATCTGTAAATTCAACAACATAACAAAAATCCAAAGCATTGGGAAGATGGCTGTGACAACGTGAGCCCGTCTACCAACAGAGGCTAGAAGCTTTTCCCTGAAAAAGAAGCACACGCTTACGTCAGTCTTCGGCAACCCGTCCCATTCCCCCTCTATATGGGGTTTATGGCTCACACTCCTCCTATGGCTTTGTACTCATGTGCCTGTGTGTTACTACGAAGCCAAAGTAATGGCTGTGCAACTGTGTTGTAACCCCAAACAATCCTTCAGGAGGATTCCTTCTCTCGTTGTGCAGGTCGCTTCCACTGGAAGCCCTGGGATTTGCCGTGGGAAATTCAACTGCCTGGCCAGTCCGTGAAGATACCAACTCAAATTGTCACGCTGGTAAGCAATTAAACCAATTCCTCCCATCTCAATTACAACTTAAGTACATGGTTCCAACTCAAGACTAACCATTCCATCAAACCAGAAGGCTTTACTGTCGCCTAAACCACAACAAAGTCCGGTTCTGTTTTGCACCAGTACGACTAATGAACCTTCCATGAGTGTTGTAAACATATCCGAAGTGTGTGAGACTTCTGACTTTAATGCCGTATAAATAACAGAACTGGCACGGCGTGGCTGCATTGATGACAGATCCTTCCCGCATGTGCCTTTTAATCAGCCACTTCTCTCGTATCACACATACACACACACACACACACACACACACACACACACTCACACGCACACACACACATACACGCACACACACACA
>JAVQJS010080244.1:0-12044 GCA_036024795.1 Galaxias rostratus
CCAGAGACCCAGACCCAAGGGGTCCTGAAGGCATGATCTCCGTAGCCATTTCAGCTCACTACTTCTTTGGGGAGGACCAGAGGACCGTCCAGTTGGACCAAATGCTCCTGAAGTTTCCCAGTGGTCCTTTCCTTCCTCCTGGGTCAGCATCTATGATATGTATCGATACTGATCCACCCATCAATCACAGACACTAATATTTGGGTCAGGGATTAATTCTAGGAAGACGGCAATAATCGTGAGCAATCTTACCGCATAATACTGGGTATCGTATAATGCAATTGCAACGTTACGAGATTCAGAGAAAATAATTACATTTATCAAATGGTAGGAGGCGACAAAATCATGTCCTTCAGATGAACTTCCTCTGGTAATTAAAACTTTTAATGGAGTCATATTTCAGAATGCATTAGCTCATGTGTATATACAGGCTTTAATCTTTTTGTTTTGTATTTGTTGGCTTAAGTTTACCTCAATGTTTACCGTCGATTTGCAGTTTTTATAGTTTTAAGCCCATTTTAAGTTTAGCCCTAGCACAAGCCATCTTGAACACAGCAAGACACTTCCTTAACTTTTAATATAGCCTACTGTAGATGCATTTTGTGTTCTTTATCCCTGAAACATTAGAAAGTCCTAGGACTTTGTATCATTGTTAAAGACATACAAATGTATTATTATAGTTAAAAGCAGACCTAATGCACTGAACTAGGCTTAAAGACAACCACGTCACTTCAAAGGTACTCGGACTGACTGATGGAAGTAACCAGGACAAATCATGGCACTAGTGGGTGTGCTTTAATCAAATATCTGTCTAAGTTAGGGTGTGTTTCTGTTAGAGACACTATGCTGCCATGTAAAAAAAAAACAAAAAAATTGTCCATATCAGAGATGTTTTTGAAAATAATTTATTGTTCATTATGTAAAGGGGAAAAAATATAGAAAACGAAATGAGTAGAAAAGGTAATTGTACAACATAGAATCTTTACACTGCATTAAAGAGGCGTGCCTTGCTGACCTAGGCTTAGTTCATTCTGTTTGTTACAGGCAATACGTTGACTGGGCATAGGCAGGAGTAACAAGTGGGAGCATTTTCCCACTTTGATACTAAGCGTCCTTATGATGTTCAGATGAGTACCATCCTTTATGACAGCTACTGGTGCAAAGACATATGTTCCACCAAAGTGAGTAGCTTAACCAAAGAAAGGAAGATTGGGAATTAATGATAGGCGCCTCTGAATGACGCCGCTATGAGAGTAAAGTGTATATTGTTGCTGGGTGTCAGTGGTTGTGTCTTAGCTTTTTGTATCATTCCTCCAGGGCCTAAGCAATGTGCCACCATAGAAGGCCTCTAAACATTAGTCTTTGGTGCTTTATATTTCTGTACCCTAGTAAGGTCAACTTCACTGTGTTGCACCTGATGTTAACATAGAATGGCTGGGCAGTTGACGGATAGCTTTGAACATGACAGGACTTTGATGGTGAAAAACATTTATGCACTGTTATATGCGAAACGAAATAGGCTTTCCAGAACAGTTTTTCTTATTCAGATACCCTCGTATATTTTCTAGTGTCCTTTTAAGAATACACAACCCCACAAAAATGATAACTATTTCAAAATGAAAAGGACCCAGGGCCAGCAATTAGGGTTAAACATTTTTTTTGGTCCATCATCACAGCAAATACGTTAACCACAAGAAGGTAAAGATTTTAAAATAAAACTTCAAAAGAAAACACATCATAAAGCTAAAAGTAACATTTCAAACTTGCACAATTAATACTGATGGATTTGAAGTAGAGAGCATTCTTGTGGGACGTGATAATACAGAAGAGGGAGACATGATAATCCTTTCGAAAAACAAATCTGCAATAACAACAAATAAATAAAAATCATAAGCATGACTATAAGATATTAATGTTGAAATAATAATTTCAATAGAACATAGCATACAACTAGATAAATTCTCAGTCATTGCATTAGTTTGCATTTTTTCACCAACCATGGACAACCACAATGTCTCATCAACAACAAAATCCTTAAGGTTTTGGAATTCAATTTAACAATACTGTAAAGGGTTTCATTTAGCAAAAGGACTTTTGTTTTATAAATGTACCATTTTGACTCTAGTTTCCAGCAAACCTAAACCTAGATCACCCATGACAAACTCCAAAAGATGCAATAGAGAGATTTGTTAAGCGCGTCTCCCCAAAATACTTCCTGCTGTCAGATGAATTTTTTCATGACTGGACTTACAAGTGGTCCTTTGATTATCAGATGGCCACATGTTTGGTATAGCTCATATCTGGTAGTGACGTTCAGAGAACCTTAGACCCTGATCAGGTACATGCAACCTGCAAGAGCCTCCCATCTTGGCAGCAACCTCACCCTTTAATCTGGGGACGGTGAGGAGATAGAAGTTGGCATTCTATTATACTATAAAATGTATGGAAATGGAATTGGGGCAATGATACAAAAGATAATGCTTTATAGAGTCCCATTACATAGAGAAAGGTATCACAAAATATCTTAAAGTTACTGGTCAACATGAGGTATGAAAACATGAGAAACCCCTTATACTCGCATGCTCCTGCAGGCGCGTGCGCACACACACACAGAAACACAGCAGTGCATCTGATAAAATATAAATGACTAGATCTTTGTGTAACCAGCATGGTGTCATGGTCTGTACCAACATCGTCTTTGAACCAAGCCTTCGCTTGGCGGCAGTAGCATCTGCAGCCGGGCACAAACAGGGGAGCTTGTGCCAATACTGAAAACCAAAGCCATCGTGGGTTGCAGGGAAAAGCTTTATAAAAGTGGAGGAACAGACGCGATTCTGTTTTTCTGCTCTCCTAGCTCGAGGTGTTGCAAAAAGAGTGCATGCGCGGACACGTTTATTTTTTTCTTTCTGAAAGCACATTTTGGTAAAAAGCTAAATGACGTCATGATACCAGCTCACTGTTCTGCTCTCCCCACAGTTGTGCCGTGAACTGTGTATGCTGCCATACACAGACCTAAAGGGTGTAGCTAAGGGGTTACAGTGAGGCCCCTTCCTGTGCCATCTGCCGCGTGGATAATACTGATGTAAAAAACCACAGGAGACAATCTCCACACCTACACACACACACACACAAATACAGATGTCAGCTGACACCCCACAAAAATACACGCATACAACCCACACACGACATCTTCCTGTAAGCCACTGCTAATGCACCTATGTTCTGTCCTAATTGCACCTTCCCCTTCTGTAAGTCCATCAAGGTCAAAGTTCAAAGTCAATCAAGAATTGCGGGTCAGGACAGAGTGCAGTCATACGCCCCCTCCTCTTCTGCCTGCTCCTCCGTCTGCTCTGGGGGTCCATCCTCACATGCTGTTCCCCCAGGGGGTTCCAGGGAGGGCAGGGCTAGACCAAGCGGAGTGGAGCCCCCTCGGCTGTCCTCTATGGCGGGGCCTCCCGGGCCCTCAGAGCCCCCCAACTTGGAAGCCTGGCTGCTGGGCTGGAAGGCCTCTGGCTGGACCTGCTCCACCGCTGCCTCCATCAGCTGCTGGAGCTGGGGCCGGATCAGCTGGAGGAAGGGCTTGTAGCCCAGGCTGCAGGGAGGAGGAGAGCAGGCGTCACTTCGCCGCTGTTAGCAAGACGTGAGTGAGTGAGTGAGTGAGTGAGTGAGTGAGTGAGTGAGTGAGTGAGAGAGAGTGATAGCCTCACCAGTCAGTGGAGGCCCAGGCATCCACAGCCAGGAGGCCGCTCCTCACGCTCTGCACCGTCTCTACGGGAACCTCAGGACTGTCCAGGAAGCCAATCACCTGCTTGATCACACAGGCCTCCCGTAAGATGAGACCAATCACGACGCACCATTCCAGACAGCCCGCCTCCATGAATACATGTAGCAGGTATCTATGGAGAAAAACACCATAAGCACACACATACCAACAAACAAAACATATCAAAGAAAAGCCATTAGAACTAACAAACAAAGTAAGTAGTCAGGCAATTTCTCATTTGGATGTGAAAAACAAGTTGCAAAGCCAAAGTTCCACTGTGTTTCCCCTAACGGACCTGAGCTGGACCTGGGACTTGTGCGGCCCTTTGTTGGCAAGCTCCATGGAGATGTGCTCCAGCTCGGCCTGGCTCAGGCACAGAGTGGACGAGTGCTCCTCCAGCATCATCCAGTCCCCATCCACCACCGAGCTGGTCTCTGTCAAGTCCGTGGCGGAGCCGATGCTGCACTCGTCCGCTGCGGGAAAGAGAGAGAGGGCAGGAAAGACGATCGGGGAGAGAAGAAAGGAAGAAACCAGAGAAGTCAGCGGAGGACGGCCAACCTATGGATGGGAGCGGTGAAGGCTTTGTCTCAGTGGAGAACGAGGGGGCCCACCTTTGTGGCTGAGCGGCGACAGGAAGGCGTCGTGAGTCTGCGGCGTGCGGCCGTGCGAGTGGGAGGAGGAGGCGGCGCTGTCCGTGTCCTTGGCACCTCCCTCCGAGGCCAGGCCCTCCAGCCAGGCGTGGTTACGCTGGGCCGCCACCGGGGGCGCCGTGTCCATGTCACTGGGCAGCAGGCTGTCTGCCGACTGGGACTTCAGCAGCTGGGTGCTCAGCACTGGGCCACACAGGGGCAGAGGGGAAGAGTCAGTTTCCATCGGCCAAAGCAGCCCACGTGAAAAGACACACTAGTACCTAGTACATATGATGAGTGTACACCACAGACAGTCAAAGGCTTCGTAACAGGAAACCCGAGAGGCAGCAGGAGTACCGGTGCGGCAGCGGCCGTTGCGCAGCGGCGAGCTGAGGCTCCCGACGGGGATGACTGGGAAGGGCCACAGGAAGTCCTTGTGGAGGTGCGTGAGGGCGGTGACAAAGTCGTCCACCCGGGCCACCCGCGTGCGCTCACGGCACAGCCAGCCGATGAGCTCGAAGCCAAGCTGGGCGGAGAAGCAGCCCAGGTCCCGGAGGCGGAGCTGCTCCAGGAGGTGGCGGGCGTGCCGCCACAGCATCAGGTCGATGTACATGTTCTCTGCACAGTCCACCTCACGCCTGGAAGAGAAGAGAAGAGAGGAGAGGAGAGGGAGAGAGAAGATTCTTGGTTTCAAAGGGAGAAGGATTGTGCAGAGGCCTTCTTGGGAAAGGCAATAGGGAGCGAGGCTCTGTCTGAGGGGAGCGTGTCCTACCCTTTGGAGGACGGGCCGGAGGGCATGCTGAAGGTCTTCTGCAGGTTGAACTTGCCGGCCGCGATGCTGTCGGCTGACTGAGACAGACTGATGCTGCGGTTACGGAAGAACTCAAAGCCTCCCGTAGAGCTGGGTTCCTGCACAGGGAAAGAGAGTATGAAGGCAAAGGCGCGCCCACGCCGCCGGACTTCAATGGTGCAGCTCACTCTCTGGAGGTCTCCCTCTACCTGAGTGGTGGGGGTGGCGGGCGGGGTCTCCATCTCCCCCGAGCCAATGGCCTTGAGGAAGCGGATCATGTGGCGGCAGAGGTCCCACTTGCCCTGCTCCAGAGCCGTGTTGAACAGCAGGGTGGCGTGCTGCCTGCTCACCGCCGGGACCTCCATGTTCTGACCCCCAGGGAGGAGAACAGCAGACTGATCTCAGTACGGTGGACTCTCAGTGCAGAGGACTCGCTCTGCGTTAGTAACAGGACCTACCTGCAGTATGATGAGATAGGAGGCCGCTGTGTCCAGGTCCTGGGCCATCAGGCACTCCTCAAACAGATCCTTGGGGTTGCCCACGGCAGCAAACAGGTAGTTCCAGAGGGCGTACTCGGTCTTGCGGGCGCAGTGCACGATGGTCTGGAGGAAGAGGGGGAACTCGGTGATGAACTTGGCCACGGTGGGCAGCAGCGGGTCGGGGATGGGCTCCCGCGACGTGGCCTCCTCCTCCAGCACCACGTGGACCATCAGCTCCATCACGTGGGGGAAGTAGGGCAGGGCGGCACACGACTGGGCCAGCAGCAACGCCTACAGGGGAAAGTACAGGGTAATGTTCATGGGTCTGTGATTATGCAGTGTAAGCAGGGCATAACATGATACATTATCAAGGGGAAATAAAACTGCCACGTCAGATGAACCATCGCTCCCATAATGCAGGTCATAGTGGGCGTGCTTCCTGTCTAGCCCCTCATCTAAAGCTCTGGCTGTCAGCTGCAGGCTGCAGAGTGTGCCCTACCTGCTCCCCCAGGTTGCGGACCAGCAGCTGCCTCAGGATGTGGTGGAGGTAGATCTGGGAGGTGCGCTCCACCGTGCAGTAGGGGAAGAGCGCCTCCAAGGGCTCGGGGGAGCCCTGGGCCTGCAGGCCGTCGTAGAGCACCGTCTCGTTGGAGGCGCCCAGCACCAGGGCGTCCTCGAACAGCACGGCCAGCGGGTAGATGTTGATGTGGAAGGGCAGCATGATGCGCCGCGACAGGAACGAGTGCGGCTTGCGGTGGTCGCGAGGGAACAGCGGCAGCCACACCTTCATGCCCGCCTCGCCACACGACAGCCACAGCGCCTCCAGCAGGTGGCGCTTCTTCCGGTTGCTGCGGCAGGTGGTCCACACGTTCTCCACGCACTGGGCCAACACCACGGGGGGGCAGAACGGGAGCTATGGGAAAGGGGAGAGGGTCGGTTTGGACACACATTAAAACCTCCCCCTTCTACAGCATGGAGGTCAGGGGTTCACCCAGTCGATGAGTGCCTGTCCTCACCAGCTTCTTGTGGTTGGCGGGGGTCTCCTTGTCTCGTACCTGGGGCCCCGAGCGGTCCCTCTGCAGCATGATGAGCTGGCCGGCCAGGTTCAGCATGATGCTCTCCGCCATGCAGGCCTGCAGACACAGAGGTCAGTGACCTCCATATAGGAGAGGGGTGTGAGTGTGCGGTGCGGGAGAGGAGGGGGGGTGTTACCTGCTGCGGGGCTTTGAGCGTGATGCCGGTCTCCGTGCGTACAGAGGTGAGGGTGACGGACACCACCAGGGCAGGGTGGGGGATGTAGCGCGACATGGAGACCTCCTGGAGCAGCTCCACGCTGGCCGACGGGTTGGGACTGGAGGGAGGGGGGGCTTAAAGTTATGTATGTTATGAACTTAGATACAAATAACGAAACAAAACATGAACCATCACAAATAGTGTTGTAACCCGGGTGTCTGTGTGCGTGCCTACCCGTCCTGCCTCCTCTCAATGCTGTAGAGGCAGATGGAGCAGTCTCCTCTGAACAGGATCACCAAGTCTCTGAAGACGTTGAGCAGCAGGGTGTCAGAGTGCAGCTTGGTGACCGAGGCAAAGGCGTTGTCCAGGTTGGAGGATCGCGGGTACAGTCTCAGCTACGCACAGATAGAGAGTGTTACCATCAAGTTACCGTGTGTATGGCTGGCTAAGACTCTTTGTGTGTGTGCGTGTGTGCGTGCGTGTGTGCATGCATGTGTGCGTAGGCCACACCTCCTCCTGATGGTCTATGAAGTTGTAACAGGCCGTGACAACAAAGTCGTTCCACCAGGCCAGCCCCCCTGTCACAGTCATGTTTTGCTCCTGAAAACACACACAGAGATCAATTAATCACACAGCATGGTGAAAACGTGCCCTAATCTCAAAATCCTAATCTCTGCTAGTCTCCCGCTCAAACACGTGTTCAGACGCCACGAGGCTCTGTCAGAGAGACAGTGAGGACATCGGATGGATTGGGTTGACACTCACCTGAGTAATGTTCCCAAACAGCTTCCATTTCCTGGCGTGGATGGAGTAGTGTGCAAAGCCCCGTCTTCCTGCTATGGCCAAACACTGGCCCGCCGTGTCTATGGCTGCAAACTACATACACACACACGGGTCAAACAAGGGTCAAGTGAACGGTAAACATCCGCAAGATAAACACAGAAAGTATGGAATTCCGCAGTTATTATAAACACTCAAAAGACACAAGTTAAATACGCAAAGCAAACAAGCACAGTAAATAGACAAATGTTTACCCACATGCACACTGTTAGGAAGAGACATTGCTGCAGCAATGACAGTGGATCCACAGTGGTTAAGTGCTTACACAGCCATATTGACTAACTGCATTGATTCTACTATTAATACTATCAGGCGGGGACATTTAGACATGCTGCTCAAACGCACGCACACACACAGCCCAGCACGCAGGCCAGCAGACACTAAAGCCAGATGGGCATACCTACCCGTATAGGCCAGTTGCTCTCTAGGTATGTGCTGTGAATCTGTGGAATAACACAACAATACACATAGGCATAGTCAAATCCCTGTCACCTAATCTGCTAGTGTGTGTGTGTGTGTGTGTGTGTGTGTGTGTGTGACTCCCTACCTGGACCACGTGCCAGTGCTTGTGTCCCAGTAAAGTGCTGAGTCCCTGAGAGCCGGGCGAGGAAGAGAGCGGGGGAGAGGAGGAGGCAGGGTGGGGGTGGTGTGTGTGCGGGGCCAGAGGGGGCTGTGTGTCGGCCCCATGGGTCTGGGCGGGGTCCCCACAGGTCAGGTAGAGACGGTCCTCTCCGTGCAGTAACACCTGCTCCTGGTTACTCTGTAGGGGGGAAGGGAGAAAGGATACCAGTGAGCATTCATCACTGCCATTAACTTGTTTGTGTGTGTGTGTGTGTGTGTGTGTGTGTGTGTGTGTGTGCACACGCGCTTACGGTGCAGGGGTTGACCGTGAGAGCGCTCTTGATGAAGTGGAACTGCAGTATCCCAGCATGCAGCGAGGCGGGAGGGGGAGTCACCATCTCCTCCTCCTCCTGCTCCTCCTCCGCTCCCTCCTTCCTCCTCTCTGTTTGGTTGGGAACCACCCACAGGTGATAGCCCTCCGCCCCCCAGCTCTGGAGGAGAGGGACACACGGGTTAGTTGAGGTCAGCGAGGGATGAGAGGGAAAAGGAGGATGGGGATGTACGGAGCCAGCCAGCGTTCAGTGGGAACAGAGAGGGGATGCAGAAACGCTAAAGACACTCACCATAGAGCTGATCTTAAGAGGCTCCTTCTTGGTACCGTCTGACCGATACCTGCCACCCAAACACAAAGCACGCTTGAGATAAACACACACCACCTGAGCTTGCTTGTGTGTGTGTGTGTGAGTGTGTGTGTGGGGGGGGGGGGACACTCACGCAAAGTCCTCCCCCAGTGTGCAGATGAGGTGGGCTCCAAACACGCTCCACAGGGACAGGCCGCCATGCTCCCAGGTCACCATGGCAACACTGTAGTCAGGCGACCAGCGGATCAGCTTCACGCCGCCCGTCTTGTTGTAGGTGTCTGTCGCCGGGGGGGAAAGGCAGAGTTAGGGCAGCGTGTCACTACAAGGGTGGGGTGGGTGGGACCCTCCACAAGACGCCTACAGCGAAGGCAGAGTCCAAACTCGTAACGTAACGGTCAGGTCAACTTTCCCCTCAGTCCATCAGAGCATTACGATGCCTGCCAGGCCACACATGGCCAGTAGGTGGCATCAGAGCACTGTGACGAGCCCGGGGGAGTGAGAGGCTGCTGAGCCTACCTGTGACAGGCCGATATCTGAGGTGAACTGAGAGAAACTGCACGTGAACTATTGGCGTCTGAAAGTCGAAGCGCGTGAGTGAGGAGGTGAGGTGTCGTACCAGGGTAGTGTTTGGGCGTGAGCTCCAGCTTGTGAGAGAGCTGCATGGAGCCGGTGGTGGTGTCAATCACGTAGACCAGCACGGAGCCGCTGCAACACAGAACACACACACACCATTTCAGACAACGCTTTACCGCTGGGTCATACAAGGCATTCAGACCAATAGAATTACAATCCACTAGCAGAACAAAATTCAATTGGTGCCCAACATTGAAAAAACGGACAAAGACCTAATTAGTTTTAAAAGACAATGAATGAATCTGAACTACTGCAGAGGAACGATAAGAGAGAGACAAATGACAAGACACATTGTGTTGAAGATTGTGAGGGCTCCTGTTGCCTCGGTCCAGGCTGTTATGACGTGACCTAAGCCGTCACCTGACATGACTTGTCTGTGTGTGTGTTTGCTGTCGCAGTGCTGGGTGAAGGGGGCCATTTAAACCCGACAGGTGTCCGTCTCTCTGTCCTGCTGATCTCTCTGCAGTTACAGAGACAATGCTCTCCTGCACAGCTTACAAAACCATTGGTTCCGTAGAGCGTGTTATTGCCAGATGAGGAAAGGAAGTGTGATGATGTGCAAACACATTCATCATTTTGTGCATGTGTCAACTCAAATTAAAATTATGCTCTAATGATTGCTACTGGAAAAAACAACATTGTGTTTGATTGACAGACAGAGCTCTGATAAAGAAAGTGAAACTGCAGAATAAAGGTCAGACTGGGGAGAATGAGGATGTTCATCAAAACAGAGGGTTTGTTTGTGTGTGTGTGTGTGTGTGTGTGTGTGTGTGTGTGTGTGAGTGAGTGAGAGAGAGAGCGAGAGAGAGAGAGGAAGCGAGCAAGACAGGGCAAAAAACAGAAAGAGGTAGAAAAGAGAAAAAGACAAGGAGGGATAAAGACACAGTAAGAACAAGCCACAAAGCCTGCCAAGACAAACCACACAATCACTGTGTTTTGACTATCCCACCACCGCTCTACTAGACGAACAGAGACAGATAAACACAGTCGTATTCCCATTTCTACACCTAGCCATCCAGAACATTAGAAAGTGTGAGAGAGCACGCACACACATACACAAACACAAACAAAAGGTACCTGGCACATCCAAAGGCCATCAGTCTGTACTTGTTGTTGACAGACACACATGTGCCATCTCCCACATCTGCTGCCCAGACGCCCTGCAGCTGCTGTAGAAACACATACATTACGTCACACACCAGTGAAGCCTTAACACACACACACACACACACACACACACACACACACACACACACACACACACACACACACACCTAATGTCATGGCACACAGCATTGAAACACACAAACACACACCCAAGCGGTGAGTTTTTCACTTACATTATTTAACATCGACTAATTGCAGTGTGTGTGCGTAGGAGAACACTTATTTTGGATAATAGCCATGGATGCATTGGCTTCTGAATGGTGCTCTGACGTCACAATAGTATTGCTCTAAGTGTTTGTGTGCGTGCGTTTGCCAGCTTTGTTTCAGGTGTGTGTGTGTGCGTGTGTGTATGTGCCAGCTTTGTTCCACGTGGGGCGGTGTGTGTGTGTGTGTGTGTGTGTGTGTGTGTGTGTGTGCCAGCTTTGTTCCACGTGGGTGTGTGTGTGTGTGTGCGTGTGTGTGTGTGTGTGTGTGGGCCCTCACGTCAGCGGTGATGCGGTTGGTGAGCGGCGTGATGAAGCCCAGCCGCCCGTCGTCCAGCACCATGGCAAAGCCGTCCAGCGTCACACAGTACTCCATGTCCCGGATGAACACGCCCTCCAGGTCCAGAGACGGACCTCCTGGGGGGACAGAGGCTGTCA
Source organism: Galaxias rostratus (assembly GCA_036024795.1). Classification (NCBI taxonomy): domain Eukaryota; kingdom Metazoa; phylum Chordata; class Actinopteri; order Galaxiiformes; family Galaxiidae; genus Galaxias; species Galaxias rostratus. The sequence continues at coordinate 11,378 of JAVQJS010080244.1, forward strand.
GCGCGCAGCCAGCAGCTAGGGAGCTGCCGCAGAGATCATGTGTGTGTGTGTGTGTGTGTGTGTGACCTCGGGCCGACTGCAGGTCCAGGGAGAAGGGGATGGTGGTGAGACTGATGGCCTTGCGTCCGTTGCTGACGGCGTCCCAGTGGAGAACGTGGAGGTAGCCGTCTGCTGTACACACCAGCAGATCCTCCTGGAGAGACTGGAGGCTGGGGGGTCAGAGAGAGAGGGATGGAAATCATGAAGACATACGGAAGGGCCGGAGGAAGACGTTGGAGAGGAGAGAGTGAGGAAGAGAGAGGGGAAAAAATGGGATTGGATGGTTGGGCGGCATCACTCGTCTTTGCATCTCCGAGTGTAGGAAGCTACGTTGTGTGGATAACATCAGTGAAACGACAGGTTGGGACAAGCCATACCAGAGGAAAGTCCAGGAAATCAGTGACTATTTGTAGGTTGTCCACATCTCTACAAAGCTGTTGTTGCCTAATTGTATTGTGTGTAAATCGATGTGGACTAATGCTTTGTTTGTTTGAATAAGGCTGTAAGGTAAGGGGCGGCACGGTGGCGCAGTGGTTAGTGCTGTTGCCTCACAGTAAGAAGGTCCTGAGTTCTAATCCCGCCTGAGGACCTTTCTGTGTGGAGTTTGCATGTTCTCCCCGTGTTTGCG
>JAVQJS010080273.1:0-10732 GCA_036024795.1 Galaxias rostratus
CACCCATCCTCCGACAATGATGCTTCTGTTTCCTCAACCCAGTTCATCCAGACAGTCATTGGGTACAGACCAGCGTCGCTCACACATCTGTCTCGCTTGCGTCTTCTTCTCTCTCTCTCTCTCTCTCTCTCTCTCTCTCTCTCTCTATCTCTCTCTATCTATCTCTCTCTGTCTCTCACACACACACATGCACCCACTCTCTCTCACCCTTTGTCAATCTCAAACAAACACACATAACATTATTTACCCGTGGAAATAATGTAGATGCCTTTGAAAACCTTAAAAAGATTGACACTAGTATTGGGTATTCTGCCGTGGATGTTCTATCGTGACGTCACTGGCTGTTCACCCGGCGTTTCGGTGACATCGTTTTTTTTTGCCACGACTACTCAGACAGCTAGTGCATAGAAATGGCTTTAGGGAAGGGAGAGTGGATTGCTTTAGGAGCGAGTTTAGCAACAAATGTGACCTTGAACATTGCGCAAAGATCGGTTCTGAGCGGATCTAAACCAAGATGTTTTAACAGATCGGTCGTCGGGTTAGAGAACTGCTGCTGAAAACATCGGATGACCTTCTGTTTATGCCTTTCATTACGGGTGAAATAACGGCCTTTTATTTGCATCATAGTGAACCATCTCGGGTTGTCCCCTGATTTATTGAAACGTTTATCCCAAAAAAGGCAATCTCGTAAGCTGCTGTAAACGAACGTTCGGACAAATTACTGCCTTGTTGCGAGTAAGTATTTTCTTTTCATAATGTACATTTTATTCCTAGCAATACATTCGAAGGACAATTTAAACATATAGTCGAATCTAACTGTCTACGCGCCATTTAGTACGCAATTATATTGTTTATGAAATGCATGGCGCATCCGTGACGCGCCACGTTTGGATGTCGCTAGCAGTCACACCCTCAACATAGAAATACATTTTGTTGTATTGGCGATGATGACCAAAACAATCGGGATAGCCAAACCATCGTTTTTATTGTATTTAACGATAATACGATGTGTGCAATTAAGTCATTTTAAACTAAGGTGACTATAGGCTATGATAAAGAAGACCATATGTTGACAACCTTCACCCCTACTAAAATGTAGATATAGTTTAATCAAAGTACTTTGTATTAACCTAACACATACGTCACTTCCCACTTTAGTTACTTCCCCATTGACCACCCAACAATTTACTTTCAAGTTGCATTTTCAACGTTTTGCAGCCATCGTAACGAATAGCCGATTGACAATCCCTTTCTGGCCTCTTATGGATAAGAAAGTCAGAATATAACAGGTTCAGTGTCTTGTTTAAAACCCGATATTGGTTTCACTGGATAAGACTTTGTGTAAAACAAATAATCTCAAAACATTTATCACCATTGCTAATTTGAAACGTTATATTCAACATTTATTTCCGTCTATGTTGAAGAGAGGGTTTTAACTAGACTGCTGAATAGCCTGTACTCGGATTCCATCCCCTGAACTGAGCTCCCCGGGTCTGCACTATCCACCTGACAGCATATCATTCCTGAGCTCTGAAGTGCAAACGTTACCTGATCTCAAGGTTAATGTTAATGTACTCTGTGTGTGCAAGGAGTCCATCTACTTGGAAATTCCCACCTATTCTCATAGCTGATTTATTTTAACACTTAAATCAATGGTCTCTATTCGGAGTAGAAGATGGGTTTATGTGAGTCACATTTTTATTTAGCAGCACAATGTAATGGAAGTCATCCAACCGAAAGAACACACATCATCACCCTCCAGGTATCCCTTCCATTATATAAGATACACAACCTGGTCAGGTTATCTTCTGCATAACCCTCTTCAATCGGTGATCTCACACACACCATGTACACTCCACTCACACACGCACACGCACACATACGCACACTCCACATACACACTCACACACACATACACACCTCTGTCTCTAATATGTGCAGCTCTATATTTAGAAATGTCGCCCTGACAGAAGTTAATTCACCACTGGAGAGCTCCTGTGCACTGTGGCTTACTGTATCTGCAGTTTAGAGCTGGCCCATGATGCAGGATCTTTACCAAGAGCAGCACTCTGTAAACACTTGATAGGAGCTCCATCTCGACAGCCTGTCAATTTTACTGTCTGTCTGAAAACGGTTTGACCCTGCTCTGTCTCGGCCCATATGTCAATCAAAGAGACTTATGCTCTCAGCACTGTGCACCCTCTCTAGCTTTGGACCGGCAGCCATCTGATATGTTATTGCATCCTATATATAATGCTGTTGTTGTCCAGCCTCTGCAGTGGATGTGCTTCTATTCATGTGGCTGGCTGGAGGGCTGGCAGGTTGCCCAATGCCGAGTCAGCCCGCTGTTTAGCTTTGTAGAGTTAGAGGTAGACCTGAAACAGCCAAAGAATTAGACTGTAGTCACCACAACATAAAGCCTTGCTGTGATTGAAACTCTCTCTCTCTCTCTCAGCCTTCCCTGTTGGCTTGTTTCCTTCCTCCGTCTCCTTTTTTTATCCCTGCTTTTTTGTTCACATTTTCTCCGTTCATCATATTCTCCTCCTCTGCAGATTGCTGTTGTAGCCCCTCCTCACCAGTTACCTGGTACCTCAAGGGGTCTCCGGGTTCCAAGGCACATGGCCAGTACTTCTCTCCCCAAGTGAGAGGGTAGCCAAGCTGGCCTCTCCAACCTCCCCCCAGCCCCCAGCGCCAGACCTAGACCCAGAGATCTGCCTGTGTCTCAGCCAGGAGGAGCAGTATGTGAGCGAGGCAGAGCCCGGCCAGCCCCACGCACACCAGGCTCCCCCGGGCTGCAGGGACGCCGAGACCATCACAGGTTTGTGTGTGTTTGTGAGTTGTGAGTGACGTTTGTGAGTGTTTGAGTGAGTGTGTCATCGAGTTTAGTAGTGAGTGTGAGTGTGAGTGTTTGAGTGAGTGTATCAGTGAGTTTTAGTGTGTAAGTGAGTGTTTGAGTGCAGGCTTACTTTTTTCTGTGTGAAAGAACACCAGATGAGCAGTGAGGAGATAAAATGGTCCCATCCTAAATGTGTGTTTCAAACTGATGAATATCATGGATGAAATTAATTGTTTTGTTGTTTCATTTTTATATCAGATAGGTCACTTGAGAACCAGTCCTCGTTTACAATGCCAGCCTGGTCAAAAGGCTATTAGGCATAAAACACAGCTGACAAAGCAAACAAAACATAAACAACATCGGAGGAAACAAATAAATAAATAAATAATTATGCAAAGGTGACTTTAAAAGTCTAAAAAGGTCCCTATAACTTATATGCATTGTTATTACATTCATTATTGTTATTATTATACAGCAGATATCAACAGGTAAAAAATCTGTAATTAACATTTTAGATAAAAAATCATGTGGATTAATATACAGAAAATATGGCAAGCATTCTTTGTTTTCTGACCTAATTGTCGAGCCGTTGCAAGAATTTGGAATTGATAACTCCTCATCCAGATCTCCATTGAAATTTAGAACATTAAGACAGACCGACACCTGAAATTGTTAGTGCCAACTTGTTTTTAAAATAGTTTGTGAAGCACCCGTGTACGCATGCGCACATATGTAACTTGTTTTGCAAATGGTTAAACTGGTAGAGTACAACAATCACAGATTGTTATCACAATTATTATTAACATTATTACTATTATTGAGTTAATTCTTAAATTGTGTAGTATTTTTATGCTAAAGGTAGGGAAGGTAGTCTATAGTAAACCTTCTCATTGCCACCTGCTCCCTGTTCTCTCTCTGTGCGTCAGATGTGTGTAACAGCACTGACCTGCCAGAGGTTGAGATCATCAGTCTCCTGGAGGAGCAGCTGCCTCTCTATCGGCTGCGGGCGGACACCGTCTTCGGCTACGACCACGATGACTGGCTGCACACGCCCCTACTCTCTCCGGACGCCAGGGTCGACCTGACTACAGAGCAGATCGAGGAGACACTCAAATACTTCAGTAAGGCCGACTAGTGCTTTGTGTGTCGGTACGGCTGGGTGGTTTTGGATTGTGTGTTTGTACTTGAAAGTGTTTTTTTCGAATCCTGGTCACGCGACTTACAGGTATACCGGCGTGTGTTATCTGGTTTGTTTTTGGAGAAGATGTAGGAAGTGTGACCGTAGGGTAACCAGGTGACTAGACTTTTGGAGTCACTGGCGGAGAGCAGAGGGTTCAGCGTGGTGTGTGAAAGAGAATGGGACAGCGTCATGGGATCGTACATGATTTTCACCATGGCAACCATGATTCATTAGGCTGAAGCTGAGTACATCCTGTCCCTGTGGAGAGACAGAAAGACATTGAAAGACACACGTAGTGATACTGTAAAGAAACAGAAGACAGAGGAGGACCACTTGGTTGATCTGATCTATGTAATTGGCTGGTGCCTCATCCAATCATAGTACATGCTTCATTTGGGCGAGTCAGGAGCTGAAATTGCTCTGCTTTTATCGCCCCCATATTATGTGTGTGTGTGGGAGGGAATAGTCGCGTCGGTTCAATTAGTTCTGCTGGTGTAGGAGTGAGGGCTCAGTGTTACCTAAGAGTTGCTCAAGGACGGCTGGACAGTCGCTTCTCCTCTCTCTGTCACCGTGGACACCCGAGGAGCGAGGAACAGCGAGGGAAGGATGGAGAGACTGACGGGGGATGGATGTGAGCTGGACAACCGTTATTATGACCATGGCTCCAATGGTAAACGTTTGGATGTTTTTAATCGCACGTACGGGGGTGGGATTGAAAGATATCGTTTCTTATTTACTTGTGTGACTAGTTTCGGGACTAAATCTTCTGCATTATTCTTTTTTGTTTTATAAGGATGTGGCATGGAAATTAGTCAGTAAGTATTGAATCTTAGTTGAGAAACATAGACAAGATTTTGCAGGGTTCTTTAGGTCCAGAACACGGACAGTAGCGCACTGTGGAAAGGGTTTGGTGGTAGTAGCTAGTCTAGACTTTGCTGTGCTTATAAACTGGCATTTTCAGATTTGTCTAGATGTCTTTATGTACCAACCACATCCAGAACCATATAGTCCGATTTAAGATTTAAACAGTAACTTAATGGCCCACTCTGCAGCAGAGACCATGACCTTTGTATTGTGTTTTTGACCACTAAACTAGAGCAATATTGATTGCCCTGTTGTCAATATCCACCTTGGGGCATTTCAGGGCTACATCTACGTGCCACAGAATCATTCCCCGTAATGTAAGCCTGGCGCCCTATTAATCATCTTAGCCTAGTCAATTGCTCATAGCCAGGAATGAGATGTGGTGGCAATATAATTAATATTCAGGAATTAACAGTATTGACAGATACTGGCCATTTTGTAATTGAACAATCTTTGTCATGTATGAACTTTGTTTTGTGTTTAAGCCAGGAAGGTGTAGTTTATTCAATTGTAAACCTGAATATTATGTTATGGCACCTTTTCTGAAAATCTGTTCTATGAATTCCGGGAAAAGTGTTGAGCCGGAAAGAGCACCGCACCACCATAGATGCATAATTGAACTCCTCCCCTGACGCGGGATTTGGAAAGCGGATATTCCGTGTTGCATAATAGCCGCCCATACCGTTGTCCGCTCACCGACATTGTGACGTAAGAGGTGGCTAATGATTTCTAGCATGGTTGGATAATCTGCGTGGCTGTCTTGCTGTGTGTGTGTGTGTGTGTGTGTGTGTGTGTGTGTGTGTGTGTGTGTGTGTGTCTGTGTGTATTGGGCCTTCCGTGACAATTGGAGGGGTCACCTTTCGGTTGCATGGAAGGAGTGCTCCACTGCAGCTGGGCGGCCAGCGGTGTGGACTGGCTCTGTCTCCCTGCTGTCGTCTCCGTCTCACCCCTGTGTCTCCGTCCTTCCTGCCCCCTCCCACAGTGCTATGTGCAGACCGCGTGGGCCAGATGACGAAGACGTACAATGACATCGACGCTGTCACCCGTCTGCTGGAGGAGGTTAGACTTCATTTGAATATGTCCCGTGTTCTGTTTGGTGAGTCTGTTCGAACGGTCTCCCAGGTCTCACCTTCGGCACGTGATGAATCCGTCTTCTCTTCCGTTCCAACCAATAGAAGGAGCGCGACCTTGAGCTCGCAGCTAGGATTGGCCAATCACTGCTCAAGAAAAACAGAACGCTCTCTGAGCGGAATGAGTACTTGGAGGAGCAAGTGGGGCAAATCGCTGAGGAGGTGCGCATGCACACACACACACACACACACGCACACACACACACACACCACACACACACACACACACACACACCCACACACACAAAATGATTATGGACTCACGCACAGACAAACCTATGACATTTCTAAAGTGTTTCGTGGCACCCCCTTCCCCAGGTGGCGCAGCTTCACCATGAGCTGAACCTGAAGGATGAGCTGCTGCAGTTCTACACCAAGGCGGCGGAGGACAGCGAGGATGAGTCCACGGGCTCCCCAGCGTTAGTATCCCCGCCATGCTCCCTGTGGTCTGCATGTCTCCATGCACTCTCTTCCATCTAAAATGCCTGCCCCGTGTGTGTGTCTGTGCGTGAAGGGGGAAGAAGACCAGGGTGGGGATGGCGTTCGGTGGGTATGGACCCGATACCCTTCAGAGAAAACTGGAAGACCTGCAAGATGAAAACATGTCGCTCCGCTCAGAGGTACAGGGCGTGCATGCACACACACACACACACGCTCGCGCACACACGCGCACATACAAACACCCAGGGCTTTATTGAATTTTGTCTGAGCCCATCGATTGTTCCCCTGCCCAGGCATGCCACCTGAAGTCGGAGACTGAGATCTATGAGGAGAAGGAGCAGCAGTTGGTCAACGACTGCGTCAAGGAGCTCAGTGAGTATTTGGCGACGTCCTCCTCTCCCCCACGGCTCCTTGCTTTGCCCGCTATGCGACTGTGACGTCTCCCTTTCGCTGTCCGTCCCAGGGCTGTCCAGCCTCCAGATCTCCACCATCGCTGAGGAGCTGGCCCGTAAGACGGACGATGCCTCCCGCCAACAGGAGGAGATCACACACCTGCTCTCTCAGATCGTGGACCTGCAGAAGAAGGCCAAGTCTGTAAGAACACGGCGCTGATCTGTTCTCATGTCACCGTCGTTAGTTCGCCCCTGCACTCTTCTGTTGGAAATGCTGAGAGGTCTCCCTCCCTGTGTGTGTGTATGTGTGTGTGTGTGTGTGTGTGTGTGTGTGTGTGTGTGTGTGTGTGTGTGTGTGTGTGTGTCCAGTTTGCGGTGGAGAACGAGGAACTGTCCCAGCACCTCGTTGCTGCCAAAGATGCCCAGAGACAGCTCACGGTCGAGGTAATCCTTTTACCTACCTTCCTTACCTGTCTCAGTCAACAGCCACATGCTAGAACTGCTGCATTGCCTCAATGGAACAGACCTATACAATGACCAGCTGTGTAGTGTCCCCTAAACGTTCCGCCTGTTCTCCTACATGAACCCCCAGCTGACCGAGCTGGATGAGAAGTACTCTGAGTGCATCGAGATGCTCCACGAGGCCCAGGAGGAGCTGAAGAACCTGAGGAACAGGAACTACCCAGCTGGCACCCCACGGCGCTACCACCCCCTGGGACTCTACCCTATGGTCAGTGTGGGTTATTGTTGGTGGGAGAGTCTCAGTTTTTGCCTCGAACAGTCTGTGAGACGTTTGTGTGTGGCATCTTTTAGGACTCTCTGGCCGCGGAGATCGAAGGCACCATGAGGAAGGAGTTGAGCATGGATGATCCGGAGAGCGAGGAGCAAAAGTAAGGAACATTTTCCTTTATCATATCTGTTGGGCTTTTTTATTTAAAACATGACTGACTGACAGAGGGCTTTCCTGTGTGCAGGGCCCACCACAAGCGCGTGTTCGAGGCGGTGAAGAACATCAACCACTCGGCCAGGCAGCGCTCACCAATCCCGTCCAATGCCAACATCCCGGGGTCCAATCAGACGTTGTCGTCTCGCAGCTCGCCCGGGTCCAGCGGGTCGGCCACGCCCCGCTCCGTCCCGTACGGAGGGGAGGGCACGGCCCTGGACAACCGCACGCAGAGCATCCTGATGGAGACGGCTGCCGGTCAGGAGGGGTGAGCGGGAGCACATTGGTTATCCAGCGTGTTGGGAAATACATAGGCTTGACTCTCAAAGGCACACATAAAGCGATATGACCACAAACAGTCAGGGTTACCCCACTTTGTTTTTAAACGGATCTTATTCCGTTTTTTTCCTCTGGCAATAGCTCGGACGGCCGCGAGAAGAAAGTGGGCGGGGCCGAGGACCTCCGTCTGGCACTCCGGCGCCTGTCCCTGCGGCGGCAGAACAACCTGAGCGAGAGGCGCTTCTTTGAGGATGAGCGGGAGCGCCGGCGCGGGCGCGGGGGGATGCAGGACGCCTGTGGCATGGGCCTTGGTGGGGGCATGACCCCCTCGGACAGCATCATGTCCCTGGGCAGCCTCCACATGTGGGCCTCCAGGCCCTACCTCCCCGACAAACTCCAGATCGTCAAGCCTCTGGAAGGTGAGGGAGGAGAGAGGGACAGAGGACTGGGACACGCGGCAGGAAGGAAGAGGGGCGACGACCAGAACTGGGAAACGGGGGGAAAGAGAGGGAGCAGGTGGGAGAAGAGGACAGGAGAGGGGAAGAGAGCGAGGAACATAGAGCGTCAGAGGGAGAGGGAGGGGGAGACGGAGGGGGAGAAGGGCTGGGGCTGGGTGAGAAAGAGTAAGTTTGGCATTGAGAGGGAGCGGGGGAGGCGTTGGGCTAGGGACAGGGAAGGGGCAAGGAGGGTGAAGGGAGGGAGAGAGAAAGGAGAGCAACCTCTGTCGCTCATGCTTTTTAACTCCTTTTGGTCCCTGATGCACCACACCAAGCACTCTTACTATAGAGACACAGAGCCTAGGGGCTGGATATAGGCCTCTGACTGCAGTGCACGCCGCAATGTACCTTTTTTAACTGGCTGGGGCTGCCCTCTACAGGTTCATTGTGTAACTACAGTTAGAAAATAAATCGCCTTCTCCTTGATTATTTTACTTAGTAAATATAATTTTTGTAATTAGTAACCTATTCATTCTCATTCATTCATTCCCACTGAATTGTCATTTTATTTAGTCAACCTTTATTTTAGTATTGGATGTTCAGCGGCTCTATTCTTGCAATACATTTCCTTTATTTAATTTTCTTCTGACTTTATTTTTATTGTTCCATCTTTCTGTTTGTTTTTCTTCGTTTTGTGGTAATGCTGTCTATCTGTTTGTTTATAATGTGTGTCTTTCCAATAAAAACACCTCACCATACTCTTCTTCTGCTTTTTGTTTCATTTGACACAGTCTTAGGTTGCTATTCACTCTGCCTGCTCCCATTTTTTGGGAAGGGATCACACACCAACCTCCATTTTATCTGTGTTCAAGGGTGTCTGTTGTATAGTTTCTCCAGCTACAGTCTTCTTGATTGTGTTGTGTGTGTTTAGGCTCTGCCACCCTCCATCATTGGCAGCAGCTAGCCCAGCCTCACCTGGGGGTGATCCTGGATGCCAGGCCGGGAGTCGTCCCCAAGGGCTACAGACCTTTGGAACTAGAGCTGGAGCAGGTGGGTTGTGTGTTGCGTGAATGTTTGTCTGAGGGATTTGAGAAAGAGAGAGAGACAACAACGGTAGGATCTGTGCTCACCACACTCCTACTCCCTGCTGTTGTAGGTGTACCCGTGGGGGGGCTTTGAGGAGGATGAGCCAGGGGAGCAGTACTTTCAGAGCTTGCCCACCTCCTCCACCACTGCCTCCCCAGCCATCCCCTCCAGCTCCAGCTCAAACACACCCAACCTCGTTCCTCCCCAACAGCCCGGCCTTGCACCACCCTCTCCACCCTCCCCGTCTCCATCCCCACACCTCAGCAACACTGACCCCTTAGGTGAGTTCATGCACACACACATTAACATTCACTCCTCTTACAAGTCATTTACTTACTTTTACTGAATTACATTTAGTAGGCTAAAACGGCTAGTGGCTCTTAACCTTGTCGGAGGTACTTAACCCCCGTTTCATATGCGCATTCACCAAACCCTTCGTAGCCTTCAACCAACTCTTAGGAGTGGACATGCACACAGTGTGTGTGTGTCTTGAACTCAGCCGAATTCCTGAGATTGCCTCACTGAACCCACGGGGTTCAATCGAACCTAGGTTAAGAACCACTGGTCTAGAAGTAGCTCTTTTCTCACCGAAACACTAATAAGCATATGTATAATTTCTTCTAATGTTTGCGTGTGTGTGTGGTTTTCAGCGTCCTATTATCCTGGTAAGTGTATGGCCCACACCAGCTCCACCTACACGTTTACCACCTGCAGGATTCTGCACCCCACCGACGAGCAAACACGGGTCACCCCTAGGTAAACGTCCCCGCTCTGCCATCCTCTTCAACAGCCTTTACAGGAATACATCATTATTCAACTACTCCCCCAAGCATCCCGTGTCTCTCCATGTCTCGGAATCTAATCTGTCAATCCTTTCCTGTTGTCCCCTCTGTCCGCCGTGCCTTCCTCTCGGTCGCTGTCCAGTTTTAACTCAGGCCTGGCCACCTCCTCCTGTGTGATGACCAGTTCTCTGTTGACCACCCCGGCTGTCACGCCCTGTAACCCGCGACGACTTGGCCTGCGGCCCTCCGAGTCCTCTACCAACCTCAGGTACACACGCACACACACACACACACACACACACACACACACACACACACACACACACACACACACACACACACACACACACACACACACACAC
>JAVQJS010080276.1:0-17289 GCA_036024795.1 Galaxias rostratus
GTGGCCTGGAGCTCTTTTCGTCCTCCCTGTTTGGTTACATTCTGGAGCTCTATGACTGGAACATTAAAGTTAAACGACGCTACAATAACACCTTAAACTTTCAGTGTCAATCTAGGCATGTCCGTGTGGTACGAGCAGTTTTAAACGGAGCTGGGTGACTGGGAAGCATACAAATTCCCATCACATCACAAATGTCATAAAATGTCAACGATGCGGCCTTTGATAGCCAAATCCAGTTCTCTGACGTCGTCTTGAAAGCACCATTATCACATTCAGATGTAGTGGCTTGAAAAATGGGGGCCTCTATTTTAGGGAGGGCCATCTTTTCCGCCAGGGCACTGTTTCACCCGGGGTGGCACGGGGCGATTGGCGGCGTTCAGCAGCAGCCATTTGAGATCAAAACAAAAAGAAAAGGAAAAGAAAGGAAGGAGCGATGAAGAGAGGGTGTCACTGACCTCCGGTGCCATCTCTTCTATAAAGTGAATGGTGTAATCTATGTTGAAACGGATCACCCGGCACAATGGAATCTGTGATGATGAAAGCGGGAGAGGGGAGAGAAGAAAAGAGGAGAACGGAGTCAAGGCCCACTCATTACCATGGCGTTAGGCAGAGGTTAGCGCTTCCCAAGGAAACTCATTAAAACCCTGTCTCCACAAAGCCCGCCCAAACCAGCAGAAGCAGATGGAGCACACACATATCTCCAGGCCGCAAGAAAAAAAAACTAAGAGGGTGCACATCCACAAGCAAATACGCACGCACACGCATTCAAACACAGATCTCTTTACCAAGGGCTTTTGAACATGAAGTGACTTCAATCTCTCTAAATAGATAAGCCCTGTTCTTCCCGTGTTTAATCTTCTAGTTACATGGTCTTTGTTGTCTGAGCGCGGGAGTCCATTTTAAGAGATTAACCTGGGACCCGGGCGGGCTATTGCCCACTTCCCTGGCTAACTAGCGGGGGCTAATATCGCTGTGCGCTGGGTTCCCTAATCCCCAGGACCTGCACCAACACACACACATTTAAATTGCAAGCTTTAAATAGGGGTCTACTGAAATTATCCACCCTAAATCTCGGCTAATCCTCCCAAATTCTTCCCAGGTCTAGGGGATATTGACCAAATATATAATTTAGTTTGTGTGTCAGAATAATGAACAAAACAGACATTTGGAGAAAGATTAACAGCCCCTCCCCTCTCTCTCTTCTCCACCTCCTCCTTGATTTAGACGGGTTATGCCTTTCTATTGATTTCCCGTCCTCCCCCTTCTTCCTCCTTGGGGGAGACGATGGCCTACAAAGGGAATTCTCTACACCTGGAAGTGGGCCTTTTAACAGTTTGGCCTCTCGGTAATGTCAGACACTCACTGATGGGCCTTCAAAAGTCCGCGAGGAGTCTTCAAAACAAGGTCAGGGCAGAGAAGTATCGCAACTCTAGAAGCCAGCCCCAAACCCAGGATAATACGAATCCCTTTCTAGGTTGAAGAGATAGAGCAATTCTTTATAGTGTCTTCATAACCATGCCCTGGGAGGGGAAGCTATGGTACAAAATCTATCGCAATACAGAGAGGGGAGGTGAAGTAGACATTACCAGCAGACTTACATTGGTGAGAGGTGTGTGAGAGAAAAGAGAGAAGCCCTCAAACAGGTACTCGTGGTCATCATACTCGATCACTGTGGGTCGATCAGTCTGCAACGTACATATGCGTCCATTTTAAAAATCATGCATTTTACATATTGCCACAAGAAAACTCAAGAAACAACTTTCAGACCAAAATTGAAGATGAATAAAATATGAGAGCCGTACAATATTGAGTAAATAAAAATATGTTTATATTAATCACTACAAGCTTGTTTTCTATACTTTTAGGAGATCATCTGTTAACCGTGCAGCTAGTTCCGTGTGCAGATGGCAACTAGGTTTTTCTGTTAGATGGCATTGATTGAAACATGCAATTATATGTATGTATATATATATATATATACACACACACACACAGTGGTATGCAAAAGTTTGGGCACCCCTGAAAATGTTCAAGATTTTCCTTTATAAATCATTGGTTGCTCCGATCAGCAATTTCAGTTAAAAATATCATATAGCAGATTCCCACAGTATTATTTGAGTAGTAAAATTAAGTTTATTGGATTTACAAAAACTGTGCAATAATTATTTAAACAAACGTAGGCAGGTGCAAATATTTGGGCACCCTTGTTGTTTTATTGATCTGAATACCTTTAGCACTAATTATTGGAACACAATATTTGCTTGGCAAGCTCATCCCTTGACCTAGATACACAGGTAAAGCCAATCATGAGAAAGGGCATTTAAGGTGGCCAATTGTAAGTTGTGCTCCTCTTTGCATCTTCTGCATCAGAGTGGCATAATGGGAGCCTCAAAACAACTTTCAAATTATCTGAAAACAGAGATTGTTCAACATCATGGTTTAGGGGAAGGATCCAAAACGTTAGCTCAGAGATTTCAGCTGTCAGTTTCAAATGTGAGGAACATAGTGAGGAAAGGGAAGACCACAGGCACAGTTCTAGTTAAAGCCCGGAGTGGCAGGCCAAGAAAAATCTCAGATAGGCAGAGGCGAAGGATAGTGAGATTAGTCAAACTCAACCCCAGACCAGCTCTAAAGACCTACAACATGATCTTGCTGCAGATGGTGTCACTGTGCATTGTTAAACTATTCAGCGCACCTTGCAAAAGGGGATGCTGTATGGGAGAGTAATGCGGAAGAAGCCTTTTCTGCGCACATGCCACAAGCAGAGTGGCATGAGGATTGCTAAAGCACATTTGGACAAGCCAGCTTCATTTTGGAATAAGGTGCTGTGGGCTGATTAAATTAAAATTGAGTTATTTGGACATAACAAGGGGCGGTATGTATGGTGGATGAAGAACACAGCATTCCAAGACAAACACTTGCTACCCACAGTCAAATTTGGCGGTGGTTCCTTCATGCTGTGGGGCTGTGTGGCCAGAGCAGGTACTGGCAATGTTGTTAAAGTCCTGTCAGTATCAGCAGATTCTTGCGAACAATATTCAAGAATCTGTGACAAAGTTGAAGTTGCGCCGGAGCTGGATACTTCAACAAGACAACGACCCTAAACACTGCTCAAATTCTACTAAGGCACTCATGCAGAGGAACAAGTACAACGTTCTGGAATGGCCATCTCAGACCCCAGAGTTGAATACCATTAAAAATCTGTTGTGTGATTTAAAGCGGGCTGTCCATGCTCGGAAGCCATCTAACCTGACTGAACTGGAGATGTTTTGTAAAGAAGAATGGTCAAAAATACTTTCAACCAGAATCCAGACCCTCATTGGAAGCTATAGGAATCGTTTAGAGGCTGTTACTTCTGTAAAAGGAGGATCTACTAAATATTGTTGTAATTTTTCTGTTGGGGTGCCCAAATTTTTGCACCTGCCTACTTTTGTTTAAAAAATTAGTGCACACTTTCTGTAAATCCTATAGACTACATTTCCCTTCTCAAATATCACTGTGTTTGTCTGCTATATGAGATATTTAACTGAAATTGCTGATCCGAACAACCAATGATTAGTATAAAGGGAAATCTTGAAAATTTTCAGGGATCCCCAAACTTTTGCATACCACTGTAAATTCAATGATCACTTAATGGAAAAATAACAACACCAACAGCAAAATATTCTACTTGTATTACATAAATGTATTTACCAGATGCCATGATAGCGATAGACAGGTATGCCACAGCCTCTCTGAGGGTGCCATCATCTCTCATGCCCTCAAGAATACGTTTGGAGGCCGAATGGCAGTGCTGCTGAAGCAACGCTCGGTCCTCATGACAGGCCACCGCAAACAGAGAGCATAAACAGCTAGTATCCCCACACTGGATGAGTTTCTTCAAGAGCTAGGAAATAAAAGGAAGAGTACAGCGTCAGAAAATATCCTGCTTTTTGCACGTAGTTAAGATTTTAACACTCAACCACATAATACATACCACACCTGACTATTTCAACCATGAAGAGAGAGAGATAAGAGAGATAACAAGAGATAACAAGAGAAATTTCATATTGTTTACACCTGATTGGCATCGTAAAGGAAGCCTCTATGGAGTTGCATCAGCGCAAGGCGGGCAAGAATAGAAGCTTGTGGGGGATTGGCAGGTCCGATAGCCAGCAAAAGGCGATAGGCCTCTTCCACCCGCCCCAGCTGGTACATGGCGTCTGTGGCTAAGATTTGAGGGTCATTTGCAGTAGGCTGCAGCTCCATTAGTAGCAAAGCCAAGGAGTGAACTCCAGTAGGGGTCCTCATGCAGGAAGAAAACAAGAGAAAATGTCAAACTAAACTTACATTCTCACATTCTTAGGGAAGTTTTTATTGGAGTTATAAAAGGTCTTCATTGTGCTGAGGGTGCATTGAATTGTTTGGACATACAAATACATCACAAACATATTCCTGCATATCTCCAAAGCTATGTTACATTAATGCATGGTGTACTATTAGAAGTGTTATAATATCAGAAAATAACAAACCCTTCTCTAGAGTTATTTGCGGGGTTGGCGCTGTTGTTGTGGTCTACAGTTCCCTCCAACATGATCCTGCCCTGCTCAAGCAGTATGGTGAAGAGCAGCCCACGATAGTTCCAGGGAACCAGGCAGCGCACAGTCAGAGCAGTGTCTTGATGCTGCAACCTGCTTGCTGTCACATAGTCCAATGCTGTTAAATAGTGTTGGTTGGCAAGCATGCGCAGGATGCCCCGGCCACAAAGGGCTCTCACACAGCTGGTAGGGTGGGGAGTGTTGTGCTCGATCACGGCTTGGAAGTCCTCCATTGCTCCTTTGTGGTCATCCGAGAGAAGACGAGCATAGCCACACAAAACTTGGATCGTGTTCTGGTAGCTTTGCTGGGCTTGTACAGCAGCCACCAACTGGTTGCAAATGGACAGCACCTCTCTGTGTTCCCCTCGTAGGAGCAAGCATTCAGCCAATCTCACCCTTAGCTCTCTGCTGCCCCCGTCAGGTTGAAGATGGCACAGCGCTCTGAACTGGGCTGTTACAGGACCCAAAAGTTCCAGGCCCTCAGTAGAACGCAAGTCAGGGCAAACCAGGATTTTCTCTCTATACCCCAATAGGCCTCTCTCTGCCTGCTGGCGTAACTGGACACGGGCAGCTGTTTCAGTTCCCTGGTCTACAAAGAGCTGAAGGAACTGCTGTCGTGCAGTCGCAGGGTGGGCCTCAAAGGCCTCCCCGAGGTCTCTACAGGCCTCCAAAGCTCTCCCACCTGCAGAAAAATAGGCAGCTGCTCTACAGGTCAAGAGACATGCTCTTCTCTCTGGTTGTGCCCCCTGAAATGACCTTTCTGTATATTGCCCTGTTTTTTTATTTGAATAACTATCGTGGAGGGCAAGGGAATATGCTTTGGCACTATCCTCAAACCTGCCTACAGAAAACAAGAAGGCTGCTTGAAGCTCTTGTATTGCTAAATCCCCAGGTGAAACAGAAATCAAGAAGTCAAGGAACATGGCCGAGTCAAATTCATGATCATCGGAAAACAAAGTTAATAAGGGATTTGTACGCTTGTTGAAAATGTGCTCAGAAAATGAACTCACAATTTTTGGAAGATGCTGGGCTTGTCTACATTTAACTAATCTTATTGTTTCTAATTTGTTGGCCTGGTAGGCTTTGAGATAAAGTTTCAGACCGTTGGTGTTTTGGGGTTCTGAGAGAAAACAAGCTAGGGCTTGAGTTAGCTCCAACATAACACGAGTGGAGCCTTCTGGTCGCGGGCACCTCTTTCCTTCAAGAAGAGCTGCGCAACGGGCAACGATTTCTTCACAATCCGGCGGAGCCTTCTGAAGGAGGGACTCCATTTTGAATAGAGAGGCTGATAAATTATTTGGGCTGAGTGTTGATAAAAAAACTGCAGCCAGACCTTTGTGGACACCTTCTATGGCATATGCTCGACTTTCCCCATGGATACCCAGCCAGGCTTCCAGAGTAGAAATTACCCCATTTAAGTTGGAGCTCTCTAAACTTCGCATGTGAGACACAGTGGAGGCAGCATTAGTTTCGAAAGCAGAGGTAAAACAGGCAGTAGCCCTTTTCAACTCTCTTGCCTTTAAAAATGTATCTCCTTCTCTGCACAAGTCAGGAACTTCATCCCCAGGTTGCACAAGAGCTGTCATGATCGGGTTGCACCTAACCTCTAGTTCGGCTATATCAACACGGAAACAAATTGGCTGTGAACAGACATGACTGCTTGAAGACTTGCAACAACATATGAACAAAAATCATCACTATTATTCATAAACACTCTCTCCTATAATAATGTCTCATCAATACGGAAATATAATACGTCAAGATATTATATTTTCTAAAAGAATAACATCCATCCATCCAAGCCTATCCCAGTCGACATTGCGCGAGAAGCGGAATAAACTACATATTACTTGAAATTATCGTAAAATAGGCCTGTATCTTATGGTTACATGGAATAGAGTAAGACCTTCCTTGATTATGGGATACACACACCTAGGCCTACCATTTACTTTAGAGTAAAGTTTTTCTAACTGGACAAACTGCCTAACCCAGAAAACATTACAGCTTTCATTTACAGACTATTTCTGACGTTTGACAGTCTTGTTTTTGGTTCGTTGGACAAAGACATACTCAACGAAGACAAAACCCTGGCCCCATTTGTAATTCAATACTACTTCACCTAAAGCAACAAATCAACGTTAAACCACCAACATGCTACAAATCAACGAAACATTATTTGTATATGTTAAATAATAACGCTACAATAAATGGGAACAACTACAAGAACAGACGCACCTTTAAAGTTTTGTCACATTCGAGGTGGCCCTTTGCGCGAGCTGTTTGTGTTGGTTTCACTGTACTTCTGGTAAACGTGGGTCCGGTTACCAAGGAAACAAGTAACACTAGTGCCCATTGCTGGATAACCTTTATTTATTTATTTTCGACAACATTGCTATATGAATGTTAGGAAGACATGATTTGTAACGTTTGTTTTTTTAAAGATAGATTTTGGACAGATAAGTGACGTGTCCACAATTTCTGCTCCCAAACTGCTTTTAACTTTAAAAATAAAGGACGGCATTGATTTTCAAGTTTCAGGCAGTAGAAATATATTTATTTGACCTGGCTATTGATAAAAAAAGTTTGACAATAGAGTCAGATAGAACGCAAGGCATTTTCAACGGATGCGGCCACGAACGTTTACCAACTAAAACCCCTAACAACGTTGGCTTGGCTGATGACAAACCTAGCAAATATGAAGAAACGTTTTATACTATAGAAGTGTACAAACGCTTCAAACTACTTATGCTAGTTTTTTGTCGATACTAAATGATCGACAACGCAATTATTCAGATCTATTCATCATTTAGATAGGTGATGTCCACACAGTTCAGTGTACCCAGACGAAAATTTCAACAGACAGGTGAACTCAGTTACACCGCCCTTGTGTCATAATTGGTTTGAAAATTTTGTTGCTCACCTAAAGTCAAACAAATTGAAGTAAAACACTGCTGACCCGTAAGGTCACCTGGAACTGGTCTCACTCCGTGTTTACTAATTAAGGTTAAACAGCATTTTTGTACAATGCACTATTTCTTAGTTTAACTGTTTCCTTATTGTACTATTTATAGTTTTACATCTGCAGGTTTGCCTTTTTTTAATCATGTGTATAACGTTTTGTTAAAAAATACATTTAATTTGACAGGATTGTCCATCAAGTCAAATTAGTTATACTGAAAATGTATAATGCCCATTAAATTAAGGAATTACTTTATGTATTTTAAATAATTTATTAGAAGTATTTCTATACATGTAAACATTAATGTAAATAATTGCAAATTAATTATTACAATAATTCGTTAGAAATACATCACGGTTGACCCTGATTAGGCCTTTACAACTTAAACAATTAAGTGAACTTGTTGCTTCAAAGTAACAAGTGGGTTTAGTTGAATGTACTTAACCATTTAATTTAAATCAAATTAACATGACATAGTATTCATGACAGTCAATTAGAAGCCGGTCCATCGCAAACAATGTACACAGTGGATGAACAAAAACAAAATGGTATCAAATCAGTTATTTAGAATAAAGTCACGTCACTGATTTCAACATTAATCACTGAACAGTCATTTTGGAAGCCTCCTAAATAAAATGTTTTACATTAGTGATACACAGCACTACATTAAAGCAAAGAATCCTGTTTAAAAAAATAATTGCTTGCCTGTCCCCCATTACCTTCTCCTCAGTGAAAGAGATGTCATGATATGTTTGAGGATCAGATCCAATTTAATTTCAACTTAAAATTGTTAAGAAACCAGTAAACCGGAACATCATTATTGCCGGTTATTTCTTGTCTGCTGGATCATTTACCATCCTAGCTATTCAAGTTAGGGTGACGTCAGGTAAAATGGGAGACCTTTTGGAAATTATTCAAATGACCATCAAATAAGCTATGCCTGAGATATAATCATTTTTTATTTTGTCATGGGTTTCTTAAACATTTAATTGTATTTTGTGGGGGAAAAGTTGAATTGTCTTGGAATTATGACAATTAGGGGTATCATCAGGTTCCCTCTTGTGCTACTACACAATGTTAATGTAAAAGAGAGAACAACAAAGTTATTGTAGCTGAAATCATTTACATTAAAACAGTGAATTGTCTATACTGTAACATAATAAACACAATCTAATGTAATCAATGTGGTCCATGCTAAATAAATGGTAGGATGGAGGGCTTTGGCCCGGCAATGATGCATAAAAACAATACAAACTAAAATTAGTTTTAGAAGTCCAATTAAATCAAAGAAAAAAAAGATTGGCATGTAATACTGCTAACTTGTTAGGCTGACACATGCTGGTTCATGAACCTGTCAAACAAACTATGATCATGTGTATGAATTCTGACTTTTGAACTGTAAAGACTCTTAATTGTTATGAATTTTACTAATCTATTTCCATTTGAACCATACCTATATATTTAGAATTTTTCAAGAAAACCGTACTTACATCCCGATGTCTAAACTAATTTTAGTCAGGGATACAATAATGATAGTCTAATTTCAAATTGTATTAAATAAAAATAAAACATTCCTAACATTCCACACACAGTACCTCATAAGGACAAAGTGACACATACTTTGTTGAAGCACTTTTAGCAGCAACAACAGCCTCAAGTTTTTTCTTAAGTATGATGCTAGTCTGGGCTCTGGCTGGGCTACTCCAGTATATTCACAGAGTTGTCCCAAAGCTACTCCTTTGTTATCTTGTCTGTGTGCTTGGGGTTGTCGTCCTGTTGGAATCTGAACCTTGGCCACAGTCTGAGGTCCAGAACGCTTTGGAGCAGGGTTTCATCAAGGATCTTTCTGCACTTTGCTACATTCATATTTCCATTGATCCTGACTAGTCTCCCAGTTCCTGCTGCTGAAAAACACCCCACAGCATGAAGTTGCAACCACCACGCTTCCCCGATAGTGTTGGCCAAGTGATAAGCCGTGCCTGGTTTCTTCCAGACATGACTGGCATTCAGAACAATAAGTTCAACATTGGTTTCCTCAGACCAGATCATTTTGTTTCTCATGGTCTGAGAGTTCTTTAGGAGACTTTTGGCAAACTCCATGTAGGCTGTAATTTGCCTTACTGAGGAGTGGCTTCCGTCTGGCCACTCTACCATACAGGCCTCACTGGTGAAGTGCTGCAAGGAAGGTTGTCCTTCTGGAAGGTTCTCCCATCCCTACAGAGGAACAGTGGCGCTCTGTCTGAGTGACCATTGAGTTCTTGGTCACCTCTCTCCCCAAGACCCTTCTCCCCTGATTGCTTAGTTTGGCCAGGCGGCCAGCTCTAAAACGAGTCGTGGTGGTTCCAAACTTCTTCCAGTTGTAAACGATGGTGACCATTGTGCTAGTTTGGGGCTTTCAGTGCTGCAGAAATGTTGTTATATCCTTATCCAGATCAGTGACTTGGTTCAATCCTGTCTCGGAGGCCTACATACAATTCCATGGACTTCATAACTTGGTTTGTGCTCCAATATGCACAGTCAACTGTGGGACCTTATAGAAACAGGTGTGTGCCTTTCCAAATCAAGTTCAATCACTTTAATTTACCGCAGGTGGACTCCAATCAAGTTGTAGAAACATCTCAGGGATGATCAGTGGAAATGGGAAGCACTTGGGCTCCATTTTGAGTCACACGGCAAAGGGTGTGAACACTTATGTACATGTGATAATGATTGTTTTGATTTTCAATACATTTATAAAAAAAAAAATTTAAAAAAAAAATTAATCCATTTTGGAATTAGGCTGTAACATAATAAAATGTGGAAAAAGTGAAGTGGGTATATATGGCTCTGGATTGAGCTAAGACCCAATCGATGGAGGCTAACAGAGCTAAAAATACACCCATACATTACTTTACGCAACTTTTCATATAGTCCTCAAAACCCTCAATGAAAGAGGGGTGAGGAACAACTATGTCAGTTTCATCGTTGCTTTAGTATGATCACAAAATAACTCACAAAATAGGCTTGTCACCAATTAATCTACAAACTTATCTGAAAATCTCTAACATAGTCCTGTTCATCTCCTATTCGCACAATAGGCAAAATTCTTTTTGCAAAAGGCAAATTCACTTGAAGATTCTAACCCTTCTGTTGTCTTGAGCCAAGTGACAATCACAGTTGAACCAAATTAGATTGGTTTAATAAGAAAAGTTGCAAACAACAACTTGAAATGCTAAAGCTTTGATCATGGGTGACTGTCCATAGAAGCATCATCTGCAGAAAGAACAAAAAAGATCTGCAATTGGACAGAGGCACTTGATGATGGAGTAGAGTTGGGGGATTAAGCAGCAGTGTAGATGTGTTCAATAAAGATTATAAACATGGGTTGTTGCACAGTTGTTTGCAATAATATGATTATGTTTAGTTAGATTTGTTGAGATGTCCATTCTGAGCCCCCAATGTCTTATCATGCTGCATTGAAGTCACAGGAATTGCAACAGCCCTACCAATGGTGCTTAGCTGCAGCTTGTCCAAGTTGTCCTGCAGCTGCTTGACACAGCCGGTAAGGTCCATGTGGTCTAAGGCAGAGTAGACATCTTCGAGGGCTGCGGTTGACCTCTGACTCCACAACCGCAACATCTGGTACTGTTTCTCTAGAGAACCAAGTGCCGGGTTGGTCTCAAACTCTACCCTTTCCAGCTGTGTTTCGGTGACTGATAGCCTGCGCAGAAACTCTTTCCACCTTCGCAGGGGGACCTCCTTAATGATGGCATAAAGGACTACGGCTGGCCAACTTTCCAACTGTGCCTCCTGTCTCAAGACTAGAAACAATTGAATAGATGAACAGACAGAAAGACTGGTTTGCAATGAATGAAATTGACATTATTGGCATGACATTTGAAATACTACATTTAAACTAGGTTTTGTTTAACACAAATATTACTCATATCAATTAAATATGTGCATTGGTTTGAAATTGAGATGTCATTTATGAGAATATGTACAATAAGAAAGCATGCTATAATTACAGAGACTGTCGGCTATTATCTGATTCGCCATTTCCTCTGACTTTGAGATGGTATCTAATATTACAATGGGGCCTCTAGTTTCCCACCTTCCAACTTCAAACACTTAGCTACGTGTATACCCAGAAATAGGTTTTACTGTAAATGGAAAAACAGCTCTGCTATGATTCTAAGAAATCGAATTTCTTGACAGAACACCTCAACCTACACGTCATCTCTCAGACTCCTTACTGAAAACTGAACAGTACATTTAGAAATTTGAGGTGGATGTTGGTCATATTTATTTTTACATAAACAAACTAATATCATCTGAACAAAATAACTTTTGGCAAGTTAAGTGACCCTTTTTGTGCACGCTTACTAATAGCAAAACACCCGCCACACTCACTGAGAAGTGTAATAAAAACTCTTGATGTACACAAGACTAATTGACAAAAATCTAAATAATCAAAATTGTCAAATTACAACATTCAGACATAAACATCATCAACTAGCACATGTTTTACCTTTTAGTTGTGGGTCTGGCAACAGAGGTGGGAAATGTGTTGGATGCTGAGTACTAGCATACTGACAAGAATACACCGCTGGAATACCTTCACACGGGTTTAGTGTCTAAAAAGCAATATCAGGCAGACATTCAATTTGACCCTTTGGAAGAAAGAACAACAAAACTTTGAAAAATACCAGAACTAAACTAAATATATCCTTACTTTCTTGTAAGCATACCTAACAATGCATTATTATTTTATTCAAGCTACATTTGTCTGATAAGTATTGACTTCTACCTTACAAATACTGATCCCCACCCAGATCTAAACCCTGAAAACAAAACTTGCATTCCAAACTTGTGAAGTTGGGTTACTCGATTGATGACATGACTGATCTGCTGAAATGAAAGAGAGATGTAATCAAAATGATGTTTCTTGCTCTAAAATATTCATGAAATCTACAGTCTGTTGCACACCCTAAATCAAAAGTGTGTTCATATTCTCACACCCACTATTTCAAGACAATTTAATTCTGTAAGGAGATTGATCACAATCAGAATTGGACTGATAGTACAACACAGATGAACATTCAAAGAACAAATAAGCACTTTAGAACTTTCTTCACTTCAGTGATTATTCACTTCAATTATTATAATTTCTTCACTTCAATTATCATTATTATTTTTGGGCAATAACCATTCATTTGTGAGTTTCTTGCAGATAATTTAAAGGTTTCTGCAGGCTTGAAACGCCAGCCTTGGCCTCCCTCTCTGCATTGGAGGACCCCTCCTATGATGAACAGGAAACTCAGCACTAGGAAGAATGCTAAGACAAATATGGTATAATGCTGGATGCCTGTTGAGACAGAAGGAAAAATAACATTCACTTATCACATCTTTACATACTCAATGTTTAATCTGACTAAGTTCAATATTTTATTTAAACCATGAACCAGTAAACTGCCTCTACAAAGCCTAATGCCATATTTTACTATGTGCAGCTAACTGTTTCAATACCTAAGAAATTAAGAAAGCCAGCAATCCTGTTTATCTCTGTTAACATCACCGTTAAAGGCTTACAGTCAATTTAAACGGAGGATCCAATCATTTACGATATGATTGAATTAGGTTGTCTTGATATTATGTAGCTATATGGATTAATTTACACCTTTTTCATAGTCACTTGCAGTTTATCCGGAAAGTATTCACAGCGGTTCACTTTTTGAACATGTTGTTGTTACGGTCTGATTCCAACCTGTGTTTTAAATAGATAACTACGAAATCACATATACATAACTATTCACAGTCTTTGCTCAATACTTTGTTGATGCACCATTGGCAGCAATTACAGCCCTAAGTTCTTTTGAATATGATGCTACAGTTATGAAGTTTGGCACACCTATGTTTGTGCAGTTTTGACCATTCCCATTTGCAGCAACTGTCAAAGTCAATCAGGTTGGATGGGAAGCGTCGGTGCACATCCATTTTTTGATCTCTCCAGAGATGAGCAATTGGATTTACGTCTGGGCTCTGGCTAGGCCGGTCAAGGACATTCACAGAGTTCTCCTGAAGCCACTCCTTTGTTATCTTGGCTGTG
This sequence comes from Galaxias rostratus, assembly GCA_036024795.1. NCBI lineage: Eukaryota > Metazoa > Chordata > Actinopteri > Galaxiiformes > Galaxiidae > Galaxias > Galaxias rostratus. The sequence goes on from JAVQJS010080276.1 coordinate 13,625, forward strand.
GGCTTAGGGTTGTTGTCCTCCTGAAAGATTCATTGTTGCCCCAGTCTGAGGTCAAGAGCGCTCTGGAGCAGGCTTTCGTCCTCTGTACATTGCTGCATTCATCTTTCATTCATCTTAACACTAGATCATTTTGTCATTTTCTCATGGTCTTAGAGTGCTTCAGGTGCATTTTGTCAAACTCAATACAGGGTGCCATGTGCCTTTTACCAAAGAGTGGTTTCCATCTGGCCACTCTACCACAAAGGCCTGATTGGTGGTTTGCTGCAGGGATGGTTGTTCTTCTTGAAGATTCTCCCAGCTCTACAGAGGAACACTAGAGCTTTATCAGAGTGACCATTGGGTTCTTAGTCTCCTCCTTGTCCAAGGCCCTTTTCACCCGATTGCTCAGTTTTTGGCGGCCAGGTCTAGAAAGAGCCGTGGTGATTCCAAGCTTCTTCCCTTCTAATGATGGAGACCACTGCGCTCGTTTGGGGCCTTAAATGCTGCAGAAAGTTTGCTGTACCCTTATCCAGATCTGGGCATTGATACAATCCTGTATTGGAGGCCTAAAGTCAATTCCTTGGACTTGTCAAAACGTGGACAAAACTTGGTTTGTGCTCTTATAGGCAGCCAACTGCGGGACCTTATAGAAACAGTTGTGTACCTTTTCTAATCACATCCCATCCATTAAATTCACCCCAGGTGGAATCCAATCAAGTTGTAGAAACATCTCAAGGATGATCAGTGGAAATGGGATGCACCTGGGCTCAGTTTTGAGTGTCACAGCAAATGTGATACTTTCACTTACATGTGGTAAGGATTATATAGATTTTTAATCTCCACGTAAAACGTGGAAAAAGTGAAGGGGTATATATGGCTCTGGACTGAGCTAAGACTCGATTGATGGAAGCTAACGGAGTTAAAAATACACCCATACATTACATTACAACTTTTTCAAATAGTCCTCAAAACCCTCAATGGTAGAGGGGTGAGGAACAACCATTTTATAATAATAAAAATAATTTATTTGATTTAGTTTTAGCGCCTTTCAAAAGACTCAAAATGATATACACAATTAGGTCAACAATTAATATCACAGAATTAACAATGGACCGAGAGCTATCAAACACAACACCTAGTCTGAGTGATACCACAGCAGCCAATTTGCATCAGATTGGCTCATCCAACATATATTACGTCTTGCTCAAACACATAGGACACACAGACCGACTCCAGATGAACTGTCAGTGACTGGTCAGAGTATGTGGCATGTTTTTTGATCAGTGGGAGGAAACCCACACAAACACGGGGAGAGCACGCAAACTCCACACAGAAAGGCCCTTGGGTAAGATAGGGTTTGAACTCAGGACCTTGTTACTTTGAGGAAGCAGTGCTAACCGCTGAGCCGCCATGTTGTCCATGTTGTTGGAATTACACATTTTTCCAGTTAGCTATTGAACATGATAATTAAGCATTAAGCTGTTAAACACAGAAGTTGTGCCCATTCAATTCAAGCAAGGTATCATGGTAGTCAGGAATCTTGTGGATAACGTGATACTGAACAGTTTTTAGTTTTTAGGCATTCCAGTTACATTCTTCCGTAGGTTTCTGTTAGATGATTGTTGTCCTTCTGGAGGGTTATCCTCCCGCTTCTCTCTCTCCACATAGGGTCTCTGGAGCCCTGAAAGTGTGACCACTGGGATATTGGGAACTTCCCTGGCTAAGGCCCTTCTCCGCTGATCGCTCAGTTCAGATGGCCAGCCAGCACTAAGAAGAGTCCTGAGGGTTCCAAACTTCTTCCATTTATGGATGGTGGAGGCCACTTCTCATTTCCATCCCCTCACGCAGATTTGTGCTTCGAGACAATCTTGTCTCTGAGGTTCACAGTCAAATCTTTTGACTTTATGCTTAGTTTGGGCTCTGACATACATTGTCACCTGTGTGGCCTTATACAGACAGGTGTGGACTTCACCAAATCATTTTTTTTATTATCAATTTTAGAATAAAAGGGAAACGCTGTGAATACATGCACTAAAATGTATTGTGCTATGTCAAACTTCCTCGATGCAGCTATCCATATTCTATTTACCCTATTCTGTATACTGACATTCAACGTATTATTGATTAAAAAACACTTTATAACACATGAGTGTTTAAAACATTTACAAACTCAAATGTTACTAAATTACACTGTTGAAAGGGGGACCCAAGCGCTTGACATAAACAGCAGATGTGTAGTGAGGGAGCCAGAATAGCGAGAGAAGTGCAACACCCACAACATAGTTACACATATATATACACATAAGCTGTTCCAATTGCAGTTCCACTTCCCCTCATTAACTTCCCTTCAGCCCTTAGTATGACGTAACAGCATACGTTTTGCTGAGGCCACTCAGAGAATGGAAAGTGGGTGGGGGATTTAAATGGAACAAACCAGCCCTTACACTGTCAGTGCAAACTGTCATTGATCAACTGCGAGTTGTAGGCTTGGCACTATAGTGCTTCTTGCAAATCATCAGAAATACCTGCATAGTTGTTTCAATGAGGTTTGCCCAATCAGCTGTGTCAGTTTCTTATAATTTGGAATGCATGTGTATGTCTGTTTGTGATATGTATCATGATGATCCTAGCGTTTTTTGCAAGGTTTATGATACCCCCCTCTTTCTATTAATACTCTCCTTCGGTGGTGAGCAAGAACAGTTTTACATGCATTACTGCCCTCTCACCACTGATATATTCTCTGGCCCCAAATGCCCAACAACGATGCATTCTGTGTGATTTACACCCCTGGTGTGACCATTGTTGTTCACTCGCTCCCTCAGCCCTGGGAGGGTCAATGCCACCCTGTTCACTTTAGATCTGCAGGACTATGGAATGACACTACTGTTAAGATGGTGGTGGGGATTCCCCCAAGGGCAAGTCCCGAGGGGATTTCACTGAGGGCACGTTGAATGGCAAATGGAACGCGGCTATAGAGTAACAGATAGGGAAGCAATAGAGACACAGGGGGAAGGGAAACACAAGAAACATAAGGGATCTACATTAGGTATGGCCCAGACCGTGACATATTGTGAATGGCCAAAAATCATGTAATTGTTGAATAGCTAAAACCCTGAGGAGAAGCTCAATAGTTTTTGTCTCGTTAGAATCGTGAGAAATGGTCAGAATATATATATATCTAGCGTTACAAATGTATTTTAAACTTTTGTAAACCAACTAAACTTTTGGAGGGAATGAATTACCAGGTGGATTTGCAGATCCAAAAGTGGTTATCTTTAAGTCCAGACTTGTAGTTGTTGGTCTAGATTTAGTTAAGGTGGCATGAGGATACTTCAAACATTCTCTTCTGAAACACAGACAATCCAAAGTCAATCAATCAAAGAGAACTTACCGTTCATGAAGTGAAAAATTTTGCTGTTTCCATTTACGGAACATGTTCACGTATATGTTTATGCTAAGTGAATGTGCAATTAATCAAATTATATTGCAACTAAATCAACAATATGTCAGGAAATAAACTGACATATTTGGGATCTATTCGTGTTCAAGCTCTGAAAATATGCTGTAAAAATATTCAGGTTACTATATATATATATATATATATAAATATAAATATATAAACTTTGTAATATTAAAAATGTAAAAGTTTAAACGGCTCTGAGCAAACCATTGAGGAGAATCTTAAA
>JAVQJS010080294.1:0-15038 GCA_036024795.1 Galaxias rostratus
TTCCCCCCCCCCCCCCTTTTTTTTAATTAACAAATTATAGTTTCTTGTTCGGATTCAGTCTTGTCATCCATCTTCCTGGAAAGCGTTATTCATCAGAAATAAACTCGAGAACCACTTTCAGTTTTGCCTCGGAAATTATTGTGCTGAACACAGAAAGGCCACAAGTGGTCCTACTAATTATTTTAAGATCCTATCACTGCAGGTGACAATTCAATTTGGCACTATTTCTTCTGCTGGTAAATCAGCCCGGTATGTTACATGGCTTCCAAGTAATTGAGTGTACAAACAGAGGGATTGAGATCTGAAATTATTGAAGGAGACATGCTGCAAGATTGTGTTAAAGCAAGGTGGGGTGGGGCCCGAGAGCTGATGTTTACTCAGCACTGGAAGATTCAGTTGGAGGAAGGAGTTGTGTGCACAACAGGCCTGGGACTAAATTAGCTTAGAAGATAATTAATGGGGAGAACTATGTCTGTAGGCCTAAATAGATCCTAGGGTTAGAGGAGGAGTTGTGTGTGGAGAAGGAAGAGGGGGTTGCTCTTGGGCCAGTTACGAATTACAAATTAACAATCCCAGGCACCAAATCAGATTTTAGTTTTTCTTTCAACATTGAAATCTTTGTGCCACTTAATGAGCTTGCTAAGCCATTCACTCGCTTATTAACGCATATTCTTTGACAAATTCTATGCAAATGCGCAGTCCTGACCAGTGACCAGTATGTTTTGGTTGGGATCATGTTTGATACATCAGGCTGATGCATTGTTCTGTCACAATTCTATTTTAAAAAGGTATTCAGGTTAATTGTTTGTGTGTCTCGTTTAACATTGGGGTTGTTAAATGCTCAATTTGAAAGCTGGGGGAACTTTCTAACTAGCCTCGAGTGTGTCTGGTGGCTGAAAATACTGTGCAATTCATAGAAGAAAGGCACTCTCTGTCTCAACCAAGTTGGCATGGAATGGATTTCGATGGAGCCACTGTAAGATCTGCAAACTCTTCTCACAGAAACTTGCTCTGTTTCGCAACACACACACACCCATGAGTCCGTAGCAGAGGGAGTTGTGGCAGCATGCCTCTGTCCATGCCCTGCTTGACCACCCTGTTTAAGCTTAGAACACAGCAAAGTAAACCTCTGTGAGTCTATATTTGTCTTCATATGTATCTGTCAGTTCTGCTTGGTAGACTTTATAGTTAAGTACATACAGCAAATGGTTTAATATTTTAACCAGCTGGCTGATATTTAGATTTTATAGACAGCGGGTAAAATAAGTATTGAACATGCGCAGTTTAACTCAGTAAATATATTTTTATATTTTAAATGCTATTGACACGAAATATTCCCCAGATGTCAGTAACACCACAACCAAAGAAATCAAAACAAATAAGTTAACAAGTTAAGTTTTGTAAGAATGGAATTACTCTGGGAAAAGGTATTGAACATGCTTACTGAAATTTATTTAATGCTTCTTACAAAAGTCTGTCGGCGATTACAGCTTCAAGACTTCTCCTGTTGGGAGAAACTAACTAGTTGCATGTATTTCTCCGTGGGCCTTTTCTATGAATGCTGATCTTTTTGTTCTTTCCATAGCTTTTCTGTTGGATTAAAATCAGGTGATTGTCCGGCTCATTCTAGCAGCTTTATTTTATTTCTCTGAAACCAATTGAGTGTCCTTGCCTGTGTGTTTGGGATCATGGTCTTTCTTAAAAGTCCGTCTTTGTTTCATCTTCATCATCCTGGTAGATGGCAGCTTATTTTCATCAAGGATGGCTGTTTTACCCACCACGAGCAGCTTTTTGTGTGACACCTTTAGTAGAAAGACCTTTTTTATAGCCCATCACTTGGGACTGAACCAGCTGATATTACACTGACAAGGGGCAGTATTGATTTCTAATTACCGATAGATTTCAGCTGGTGTGAATTTGCACCTCCCTTTCTTCTTTTTTTCAATACATTTTCCCTGTATCCTTGAATTTTTACACCAGTACATTTCTGACCTTATTTGTTTGGTTTATTTGCATCTGTGGATTCTATGAGCTGGTACCGACATCTGGTGAAAATGTCATGTCAAGAGCACCTTTCGAAATATAATTACTGAGAAAAATTGTGACCTGTTCAGTTCTTATTCTATCCACTGTACATATTATGAGTACTGAGGGCTTTTGAGTATAGAATACTGTTAACAGTCTGTACTTTCCCCAGAGTTTCTGTGGAGAAAAGAACTCGTGGAAAGAAGATGATGTATCTGTATGCCTTCAACTATGAAGAACCATTTTCATTGGATGGATTGGTGTTCAAATAGCTGTTAAACATTCTTGGCTGTCCACCAGATGGCGCATTCAGCCTTTCTTAGTCTTGCCTCACTACTGATCCCTGAACTTGCCACGCATATGGTACTTGAACCACTGTAGGTGTAATTTGAGCAAGGACCTTTTTTTCAGTGCGGGAGCTATGAGACTATAGCTATGAGAGCTATAGTCACCGGGCTGCAGACCGGCTTGTGTGTGGAGAAATACGTCTCACCCCACCAAAACAATAGATGGCATTGGCAAATGAGTACGTAGATAGAGTTTGCTGTGGAAAAGCTTTGCTGTAATTTAGCTCCCCAAAGATGTCGGGGCCACACTTATGAAGTGGCAAAATGGCAAACCCTGGCAATATGCTTCCTTTCCCCAGCGACGGTTTAATTCATTTGGTTTCAACTCAATACACATACACTTTCAGCAAATGCAATTCAGCTGTTTTCATGGACTTTAGATACCAGCCATAACACTACAGTTTATTCTCCCCGCTGTTTCAACAAACTCATATTTATAGAACGTATGCATCTATGTTTGGTAGAAGCACTGCAAATGTAGGCTCACTTTTTCCCACTCCTTGTGTGGTCTGAGTGGGTGTTGCTTTTCATATCTTCAGATAAAGTAGAACCTGAAAAACAAAGGCAGAAATTAAAGTACAGAGGGAGGTACACCAGGCGTAATGCTTGTCCTAATTGGATAGACTTTTGATGATGGTATGTTGCTGTTTTTTTGTTGTCTTTTCTGGTTAGAACTCAAAAGTTAATTGAAATTTCAAATGGTGACTGTCATCTAGCAGGCAAAGAAAACGGTTGCCTCTTACTTCTACCGTTTACATTAGAATGGGGTAGGTAGTTTTAATTTGAAATGGGCATTGTCTGAATGCATTACACATGATAATGAGGGTCAAAAGACTGACTGGATAGAGGATCCTTTTATTATTTAAATTTTGATTGTCTTTACATTGTATTGTAGAACAGTCATCCATTACCAGCTATTAGTTTATGGGAACATTGCAGTTAGCTCACAACTGTTTAAGTTAGGAGATATTCTGCCTGCCAAGCTTAAAGTATGCTGCGGTTGAATCTCTGACTGTCAGAAGAAAGCCATCCCTCTTGTCATTGTTTAATCTTTGTAGCAATTGTAGTGAAAATGAGCCCATTACGGCCCATAACACAATGCTACTATGGACGACAAGAGGTCCGACTTCTCAAGACAAACCATATCAATACACAGCCTGCGGTTTCGATCTTCAGCATGGTCACTAATGTGTTGAGTTGAAATGGAGCCCTTATTTGTGGTTGTGTACATATCTTTTTGTCTCTTTCCAATGGATGCCATTGCTCAGTCGTTCTGTTACCAGCTTGCACAAAGAGAGTAAGCAGCTTGAACATTCACATAAACTTTCTGTTGTAGCCATCTACTGTGTGTTCCCCTAACTAAAGTGTTGTTGCATACCTGTTTGAAGCCATTTTTCAAACTGCACCGCTTCTTTCCACCGTCTCCCATTTTTCCCACTGTCATCTTTGTCCAAGCCAATTGACATCATCCCAAGGGAGGACATAGTTTGAAGAACAGCACAGCTTGGAACCCAGCCCATTAATCCCATTTGTATCCATGTCTCGTGTTTCCCTCCTGCACTGCTCCTTCAGCACTTAAGTGTTCTTGATCAGCGGTTGTAAAAGAGAAAGGAACTTTAAACCTTTGGACTGTTCGTTCTGGCCTGGGAGCAAAGGGCAAATTGTTGAGGCTGGTTCAACAGAAATACCTCTGTAGTCGACAGTGTTTAGAACCCTACTAGTTGAGTGCAAACGTGGTTAATCATGGAGAGAGAAACGAGCCCATCAATGGATCAGGAAGCTACATGGGACCCTCATCGCTCGAGGTAGGCTTGATTGGCCAACATCAATTGGACATTGTTTTGGTTACAAATTAGGGCTTGGCTTACCTTAAATCAAATGGGAATTGTATTTTCAACATGTTGGCTAGGTTTGCTTTTAGCATATGTGGGTTTTAACAGTGTAGCCTTGCTGTTAGAATGCCAACTGACTTAAATTTATGAAAATCTGTTCAAGACTATAACTTACAGATCATGTATTATGAATAATTTTCATCACTGTAGCACATCAAAGAGCATAGTTTTCCTTCAACTTGTTTGCGTGTCACATGGCTCAGATCAGTTTGGTATTGTTGGATTTTTTTCAAATCTGCATGTTGTCCTTGTGAAAAGACTTGGGACCCTGGTTCCCAGCACAGTGGAAAAGGGCCAAAGTTCAAGGCCTCATCTTTGTCAGCAGATAATCCCATCTGACTTCCTTGTTTGTGATGATGGAAGGTCAATTACAAACCTTGTAAATTGTATGGTATACATTTGATTTAAAATCTGGGGACTGGAAAAAGTACCTTTTTGGATAATGTTGACATGGAGAACATTTTGAACGCTGCACACCCTTTTAGCTGCACAGGCTGTAGACGTTTGCTTTGCTTCCTCATTGTGGCTGGCCTTGAAACTATTTACAATGTGAATTCTGTTAGATTGCCGTGGCCCTTGTTCTTCTCGGCTTAAAAATTATGACTATGCCAACCTGGATAGTTTGGCAACATGTTGCTTGCCACCTGGTGAACGTTCTTGACATTATTTGTGATTGTCCTGTACAAATATTTTCCCTAGAGATGTTTCTTCTGAGCATCACTGAGCCATTACATATGAAAGCTGCAACAAGCAATGATTATCTTTCTCAGAACTCTGCAACAAACCTCATAGGCAGGGGAAAAAACCCTAGCAAAGGGCAAATTGTGACGTGTGTGTTTGTTGAGGACTGCAATCTTTTAGACCAGATTTTTCTGGACCTGTCTGTTAGAACTTTTTTGCAACTAAGAGAAAATCTATGTCATGCATGTGTGTCTACAGTATGTGCTCCAAATATCAAACAATAAATAATCGTTGGATAATATAAAAATGTGTCTGACCGAAACGATGGTACTGGCAAGGCCTCATGCTACTGTCACTGTTATCCCTATTTCCACTCTGTCCCCTGACAATGGTTACGAAACCAAAAACTGTTGACATGGTTTTAAACTGAAAATAGACCTAGTCATTGTTTGACTACTGCATAATAGCAGCTTTTGAAACTCAATTCACATTGGATTCTTTCATTGAACTGAAGTCTAATTTAGCTTCTACTGTAATTACTTGTGTAATGGCAAGACAATGATATATTCAATGCAACGACCAAGTGATTGGTGGTAGAAGAACAATGGTCAAATGTAGGTGAATTTTAATTTGGTGGTCTTTTTAAAAAGATCTTAACAGGGGCTTTGAAGAGATGTGATGAGGCATATATTTTCTCTGCCATCCAAGATTCCATGACTGGACATTACTTCTTCTCTCTAGTTTACATTTGCCTTTGTAAATGATCATATTCCATAGAAACAATTTTTGCTATTACATAAGAAAACCCTATTTGTGGTAATTGTCAGTTTATGCCAATAAAGCCATCATACAGTATACTTGTGTAGTTAGTAATGTGATTACTCGATAGACTCGTCTGTATGATTCGTTGGGTTATGTAACCAAAACAAAAGCCCACAACTGTCCGTCTGACATGTGCAGTAAACGATAAACAAATGAAAGCCATCAAGCCGTTCAAATGTATCATAGAATCGAAAGGTTGATTATAATCTAGTATGATTATGGGAATAATAAAACTCGTCCTTTGTTGGAAACAATGCTAGATCTATAACTTTGGATTGGGTTGAGCTGAATAAAGTTAACCATTTAAAAAGCTCCCTGTTATTTTGAGCAAAAACTGCTGGTAAACGTTTTAAAGAAGCTTAATTATTTATGGTGCAACCCGTAATATCAAGTTCCGTCCCTCATGTTGAGCATGTCACAGGTCACTTTTTCATGAGAAATATTAGGAATACACATCCCATTTAGTTTTCATGCCGTTTTACACTGCGAGTCATTTTCCATTGCAGGACTTGAATCAGTTTACTGAGAAGGTTGGAAATGACTGTCTGTTTGGTATCCAATAACTCTGGGTATCCATAGCCTGAGGTGAGCGGGTGCTGGATTGATTTTCCCTCATTGTTAGAAGTTGCTTGGCTGGTTTGAGAACCTCCAAGAGACAAAGAGCCACAAACTAGAGCAGTTTTTTTAACGTGTTTTTAAAGTTTGTGTGAGTATTCACATTACAGCCCAGGCAGGAATATTATTATCCCATTTCCTTGACATTTTCAGGGCACGCCCACCTAGAACTTTCCTGTCTGTTGTGTGCTTCAGTGACGCGGCTGTGCAATAACCTGTGTGCTGATTTTGTCATGGGCGTGGCAAACTCTTGCGTCAGCCACTATAGAGTGTCAAACCATTTAAGCACAAAGCCAGTCACTTCCTAACCTCTCTAGGAGCTCTGAAGCCCACACAGCACGGGCAGGATGTGGTCAGTCTACTAGCTAAACTAGTTCGTCAGAAGTGCAGCGCTAAAAGGAGTTTACTTTTAACAACTGAATGTTTTCGTGAGACTCTCTGTTAGGAAATGAGCAACAATGGATTCATTTTAGGAGATTTTTGTGTTTTGGAGTTAATAAGACAAGCTCCTGCTATGAAAAGGTACATGAGCTTTCGATCATCCCGGAGATCCATCCGTCTTAATGGCAGGTAAGACGCCAAAGATTATGCCTCGCACCTTTCTTTGAAAGACTGAAAATTGTAATTTCTCTGTCAGAGGCTTGTTTTTGATGTAGCCATGGATTAGTGTTTATTTTTGTCATGGTTTTAGACTCTGATGGCTATTGTGATATATATGTAACTTGTGTAAAAGTACAAAATGTCACACTGCTTTGACTCTTTGGCCGAGTTTAAAACAGCAATCGTAGCATTCCTCGATCGTTGCACTTGCTTTCGCTTCTGACATAGGTTAAAGAACAATAGGAACAGTGTAACCTTAATGTTGACTCTTGCCTTTATGACGGCGACCTCCCGTAAAGAAGCCTGGAGGTGTTCTTTCATAATGATTTCACAGGATGAGACCCAGCGTACTGTGTCCATAACGCACTGGTCGGGAAAAAGGGGTTACCTTTTCCAGATGGCCACAAAGATAAGCCTGTGCTTTTTGAACAGTCTAAATCTATCTGTCATCATTGCTCTTTTGGTGTAACATTTAGGAGATTAATACCTTTTCTTTTGTTAGTCCGACGTGTTCTAGGGGCACATACCAGCCATCTGAGGCTGTCTTTTGTCTGCAAAATACCCGCATTGAGGCCCCTGCGTCACCCTGAGGGACGCTGTTTGACCCCGTGTGTCCCTCTGTTCCTCAGTTACCCAGTGGAGAGTGGGGGTCTGCCCATCAAGGTGAAGAAAGGAAAGGGAAGCAGCAAGAAGATAGTGGAGCCCTGGAAGGCCCTCACACTGGAGGAGGCCCAGCTAGAGATCCAGCAGCAGCACAAGACCCTCTTCAGACAAGCCCCCGTCAGGTAGAGTGTGCACATACACGTTTCCCGTAGGTCTCACAGTCAAAATGTTAGTGCACATGTTATCAGACTTCTATTAACATGCAGACAGACTGCGCCTGTGCGTTGAGATTTACCTGTGCTCCCTCTAACAGAGACCGGATTTCAATATATTCCTGTCCATTCCTTCACTGTTATCCTCCTTATTTCTGCAGGTCGCAAACTTTTGATGCAGACAGAGGTTTTGAGAGGACGGAGGGCACTGGTTCTCAAAGTGTAAGTTCACTTTATTTTCGTTTATTTGTTTTTTAAAACCAAGTTTCACTATAATGCGATCTACTTACCTGATCTCCTTCAAACTTCAGGATTCAATTGATGTGTGTTTGGTCTTTTCTTTTGTTTAAAAGAGTTTTATAAAGCACAACAAGACATTCCACAAGCTATTCACAGACATTCCTGAGAGTGAGGACTTGTTACACGGTAAGTTGATGTCAAGGATACTCCCTGTCCCCGGCCGCCTCACTAGTAACAAGTGCTCCCTGGCTTTTCCAGAGAGAACTGCATCCCTAGCCTGCCAAACACAGCCTCTGGCAGCTTTTAGTCATGCCCTTGCCCTTTGGCCCACACAGCTGTCCTCCTGTTCTGCCCTAACTAACTCTCCTTCCCACCGCCAGCCTACATCTGTGCCCTGCAGAAGGAGGTGCCCTACCACGGCAGGCTGTACATCACCGATACCCACGCCTGCTTCTACTCCTCTGTGCTGCTCAAAGACACCAAGGTAAGTGCTCATCACTGTGGTTCCCCTGTGGGGCAGAGGAGTGGGCACCCTCTAGTCAAGCCTGCCCACCAAATGGGAGCTGTGTCACCAAGGGGGCCGTCTTCCCTTGCATGCAGAACATGTGGTCGTACTAGCATAGCCGTCATCGATTCAACCGTGGGACCATACTTGATTGACATTTGGTCAGCGTGGTAAAGCTGGTTGTTGTGTGGTTTCAGGTGGTGATCCCTACCTCCGGCATCAGCGTCCTAAAGAAACAGAACATGGCCCTGCTTGTGCCCAATGCCCTGTCAATCCGCATGTCTGATGGGGACAAGGTCAGTAGCAGAGTCCCACGGCTGCCAGACCCTTTCAGTTTTCCCTGTTGTGCAGCACATTCAATCTGAGTAATGACTGCTTATTTCATGGGGAAGGGTTGCTCGTCCTGACCCGGACTTGAGGCTGACAGTGTTTTCTTATCCTCTTCTATTTCAGTACCTTTTTGTGTCTTTGCGGAACCGAGAGGGCTGTTTCCAGCTCCTGCGCTCAGTTTGTCCACGGTTAGAGGTGGGTGTAGGTTGTGTACACTGGGTTCTACAACACCACACACACATACACACACGCTCCTAGACAGTGCCTTTGTGTCAAACTGTTCACCGTCCCCATTTGTTCTGTCCAGGATAGCAGCACCAACAGCAGCCCCCTCTTCTCCTCTGCAGAGAGCAGCTTTGATAGAGGCAGACTAGTGGTAAGAGATGGTACCGCCATGTGTCACAAGACCACTAAAATTGCTCAAATCCGACTCAATCAGATAATCCACCAGCTTTTGCATAATGGTGTGTTGTATTTTGTCTTGACAGAACTCCAGTCAGTCTAGTCTGGAGGACAGCTTTGACCAGCTGGATGGCTCTGAGCAAGGCCTCCTTCTGAAACAGCCCTCCCCTAGGCCACGGAGAGGTAGGACAAACCCCTCCCAACTCCCTGCAACCCTAATTCTGATCCCTTGCCACTCCTTAGAGAAACGGTGTCACACTGCAGATTTCTGTTAAGCCTTTGTTAAATGATTAATTCCTGAAAATGTGTGCAGTCTGCTAACTATTTTCTGTAATAGTGTTATCCGTTGTTTCCTTTTTGCGTGTGGGGACACTAAGTCCAAGGTGGGGTTTTGAATGGTTGGCTAACGTGGAAATTTCTCTTTCCCCCTTAGATGCAGCGTCTACTGAAACTGGCTCCTCCTTTAGAAGTACACGCTCCCAGCTGAGTGACAGCTCGTCTTCAGAGGAGCTCTCAGGTAAGGCACGCACCTACGCACAGAGCGTCCTGGTTCCCACAGCGTGCATTTGGGAGCCTACATGATCGTGGTGTGAGATTAACCCAGTGTTCCCCCACAGTGGGAGGTTCGTGGGTGTGGAGTGTGAAAGAGAAGGCCAAGTCTCTCCTCATCCAGAGAGAGTCCAGCACCCTCAACACTCTCCTCTTCGTCTACCTAATACTGTAAGTGGGCCGAGCAAACATCACCCTCTCGCCACCGTTTGGCCCCTTTAAAGGGCCACTGACTTTCAACCCAAACCTAGGGGTTGGACGTACACTTTCAATGTGTCTTCTAACACTGCTCCACCACAGCCTAATGGACTTTCTTTTGGAAGTTGTATTTTCACCGTTTCTAGTGTTTAACTTGACTTGACATTGCTCAATATTCAACACAGTCAACACAGGCAACTTTTTAACACCGCTAGTCCTAGAAAAAGGTGTGATTTTTTCTAAACTAATATGCTTTTCTGGATCCACTCTTAGCGTGGCAGTTTCCTTGTCTTAGCATGTAAAGACTTGGTTTAGGTTTAGCCTTTTTTATATTTACAAAATATAGTTGTAGTCAGATTGTAAGGACGTTCAGTCCATGTTTTAAAGTATTTATTTGTTTAGGGCTGACTCAGACTGCACACTTCATTCCCTTCCCTAACAAAAGAACAGTCAAAATCGTGATAGGCCAGTTGTTTACTTGTTATGCAAGTATTATGGAAGGCTTCTCATTGGCTGTTGCCTCAGTGGGCCCATATGATATCACATGCCGTAATGTGATCTCAGCCGTGGGCTCTTAACTGTGCATACGTGCATGTCTCTTAGCTTTGTGTGGTGTAGTGGCATGATGAAACAGGTCCTCTGCTGGTCACTCCGCAGCAGCAGACCTCACTTTCACCTCAGTGGAATTTGCCTTGGAAAAAGTTATATCTTTGAAGCCACTTCTGTTTTGTCGGACTCTTTGTTTTCTTAGTAATCAACGTAGATTTGATCCAACTCTTTTGAATTTGCGTGCCTAGGGTTGTACTGCTCCTTCTTTCTTCCGGCTACATCGGCCTCCGCATTGTGGCCCTGGAGGAACAGCTGACCTCGCTGGGTGCCCTGTCTGAATTCTCCCTGCAGAGCGGGTAAGAACTTCCTGTCTGCTATTGTGAGAGAGACTTCCCAAGATGAGTAGTTCCATCAGTTCACGTTCAGGCTAGCAGAAACTGCTAACCTGCCAGTACAGTTAGGTAATCAAGACAAAACGTAGTGCATTCAATCCAAAATACAATTTTACCTTTTATGCTTTTCTTCAGTTCTTATATTAATGAAGGAATCAAACCCCAAGTTGAGCCCACTTGTTTTTCTACTGAAGTACTCACAACACTAAGCACATCTAATTCTACAACCGCAACAAAGTCATTCATGATAATATGTAATAGGACGCATGATAACATGATGATACATAAGACATTGAATTCATCACAATGAACTTACAGAAATAAGTAGCATGATTCGGCATCTACTCCAGCACTAGACAGTTGTGGAACTATTTCCATTTAGCACGCAGAGAATTTTGCCTTTCAAATTCCCTGGAAAGGTGCAGCTCTGCTGAGGTGGAACTTTATCTCCTTTTAATTATAGTGTACTATGGTTTTGGGCTTATTCAGCGTTTTCACTTTGATCTGCTTCTCTCTCAGGTACAAAGGCACATAAGACTGCTAGCTGGTGGAGCGATGGGCTAGCTCCTGACTGGCAGAGGTTAACCGTGTCAGAAACCTTGGCCTTCCCCTGCACTGTGCTGTTGAATGTGAGACATACAGAAGCCTGCACCCGGTGCATTTTCGAAGACTCTCGCGGACTAACTTGAAGGGCTATAACGTGTCGAAGGGCAGTCTGCACAGGTCCTCCTCAGATGCCCAGCCAAGTTCATCTAGCACACACACTCACTGCCTGGCTGCAGTGGGTCTCTGTGGTCGAAGCCAAAGCTAAGAGGCTGACCCCCAGTACTATGTCCTGACACAACCAAGTCGAGCATTTTCTCGGGATTGGCTGGATGTGTTGTAATTTTGCAATCCTTGGTATTTTTCTCTTCCTCTTTTAATCTTTCATCTTGATTTTTCTCCTTGATTCTGTTTGGTTTTGGCAGATCCTCCATATCTGCTGTGCTCTGCAGCTCTTTTGCATTCCACCCAAACACATGCACGATCTATGCAGAACCAAAGATGCCGTAAATCACCTATCTAAATATCCTAATGCACGTCCTATCAGGGTGTGCACAAATCTATCGGTATCCTAATATGACTTGGCCACTCATTCCCTTGAATGATTCTAATTTGCTGACCTAATAAACCGTGGTGATGATAATTACCTGCTGATCTAGTCAGATTAGCTCTTCGCCATACGCTCCCCTCCATTCTCTCCTCCAATTGTGCAACAATTTTACTGTTAATCCATTTAGGCACCGTTTAAACCTGTCTAACGATAAATGCTTGGAGGTGGTGTCCCTCCTGTCTCACTGGATGCATGCATCGTCAGTGCACAACTAAATGGCATGGCTAGGTGAAAGGCAATGTATTGAGGGGGCATTCATTTATTTTCTACACGCTTTCCTTATCAAAATGGTCTCTTTCAGGTGAATACTTATATACTTCTTGACAAAAAAAGAAATTCTAAGAACAGAACCAGTTTACTCTTTAAAAACTGGTAAAGTAGCAATGTTTGTTAAGCAAGCAGACATGCCGAACTCAAGTTTTTTTTGCCAGTAGCACCAATGCTCTATTGTATATTTGTGCATGTGTCCATAACACCAGATACTTGAAATAGATATCCATAATCATAACTTCAGCTTTGTTGCTACGTTGTTACTGAAAGTCCTTGTTTCAACAACCAAAAATTGTGGTCCAAAGTTTCAATATGCAACAATTTGCATGGCAGTTAGACATTGTAACCTTAATTTACCTGTTTTGTTTGTTTTTAAAATTGAAAGAATTCTGAAGTAGAAGTGATGTTAAAAGAAAAGTGGTAGTAAAAACGGGGAATGAGAACAAATGCACTTTAAAAATAGGTTTTGTTGCTTGGAATCTAAAGAAATTCCATTCGACTGAGATGCGATGTCAAAACAGATGGTGTGTTTTGTGGTTTCTGATGGTGCTGAGACATGTTTGTTCTTCTCTCAGGGGTGGTGGGCACTACCTACCGTAAATATTCATGGCTGCTTTCATTTTCACATATGAAGTCTAATGCTCTTGGTTTTTGAATGTTTCAATTGTCTTCAACACTTCCGGTGCAATAAGTGCAATCCACTTTTCAATGAAAATCACCTGCACAACTAAATGTGCAGTTGTAATTGCTGCAGCTATAATCGGCATATCAGAATGCTTTTCAGTATCCTTTTGCTTATCTTTTCATTGTCTTTTTAACCAACGTAATTGTGCATATCGAGAAGTCTGCCCTCTGTTGACATGACAGGTCATGTCTTGATTTGGGGTAATATAATTGGCATGTTCAACCAAGGTGTTTTTTATCAACGTGCAATATTACAGTACTGTCAATTGTTATTCCCACTCAGGGGTGGGTGGAAGATAGAAATCTCATCCATAAATGGATGTAATGCAAAAGTCTCATTGAGGAGTGCAGTATTTGTGTGGTTTTGCACTATTCAGAGAACTGTAAATACTTTTGTATAAATTGTTGATGTTCTTAAATCTAACTTCATATTTATTTGCATTCTTTAATTCGAAGTAGTCTCTGTGAGATTACTTTGCTATTGAAAATAAATCAATTGATGCAAGAATTTCTTTTGTAGTATTATTCAAATTAATGAGTTGGGAACGAAAGTATTTGGAGGCTGTTCTTGAGTTATTATAAACCAGAAACTATCTCTGTATCTGAAAAGAGCATAATTTCTTTTGTGTACTCCGTCACACTAGTGTTTTTATTAGAGGATATTGATGAAACATTAAACATCCTCTCATTGACTTAGCAATATTAATAGCATTTAATTCAAAAATATTTGAGCATTTAAGCGTTTTATTTCATCACCCCCCATCCAGACTGTTGAATGAGTCATGTGACCTGTTTAGATAACCATGTGCATTGTTCAGTCGTTTAAAGAGCCCATAATGTAGACATATGTAAATGTGTGTGTGCTTCCTTTGTGTTTTAGGAAGCTAATTTAAAGATGTCCATTTCCAAAGTGTCTATTTCTTCTTACAACAGGAGTTTACACCCATTGCTCATCTTTCGACTGAGGCTGTCAACACAGGTATAGTCAAGACTAGGCATGTAAGCTAGTCTTCTGGTAAATATGGCAGACTCCCATTTGTTGAAGTAAGGAGAAGAGGTACGCTGGGTTCCTTCCCTCAAAATGTCATGACATAGAACTACTAATTAAACTTTAAGTCAAGTAAAATCAAAGTGGGCCCCATAACTTTCCTCGAGATTTCAAATGCAATGTGGAGGAAGCAGTGTTTGTACGCGTGGAACTACTACAGATCAAGGAGGGCGAGAGAATATAAGTTGTTCATGGTCCTTGATGGTCCCTGTCTCTCATCTGAGTAATAAGGTCGATGATCCTACTGTGGAGCTGCTGGTACCTTGTGTTAACATCTTTATGTTCCTGTGATCTGCGGCCTGTAATCATTTTAATGTATTAGAAACAGACAGCTGATTGTGCAGGTCTAATTTCAACAGGTATGCAGGTATTTCCATTATTTGTTTAAAGCTGTGTAGTGCAAAGCCAACAGCTGGGGGCTGATGATTGACAGTTGAGGCTGTAATTATTCATGAGCAGGTTCGTTCCATTTAATTCCTCCGGCCCTTTTCCACTCTGTTTGCCAAATGGCCTTGGCACAACTTTTGTTGTTAAGTCATACTAAGGGCATAGTAGAATTACTAATGAGATGCAATATTCGCTTACACACACTTATTTTGGGTAGTGACCGAAAGAATAAGATTGCGACTACAAGCGGCTGAAATGTGTTTCCTCCGTAGGGTGGCTGGGCTTCGCCTTAGGGATAGGGTAAAGAGCTCGACCATCCGTAGGGAGCTCGGAGTAGAGTTCCTGCTCCTTCGCGTCGAAAGGAGCCAGATGAGGTGGTACGGGCATCTGATTATGATGCCTCCTGGGCGCCTCTCTCTGGAGGTTTTTCAGGCACGCCCTACTGGTAGGAGACCCCCGGGTAGACCCCGAACACGCTGGCGAGATTTTATATCTCGTCTGGCCTGGGAACGCCTCGGAATCCGCCAGGAGGAT
>JAVQJS010080298.1:0-20709 GCA_036024795.1 Galaxias rostratus
GACAATCGGTCGGAGTCTTCTTTCCAATACCCTGGCATAAGGTAGGCTGAGCAGTGTAATACCCCGGTAATTGAGGCACACCCTCCGGTCCCCTTTTTTTTAAATGGGAACCAAAACCCGGGCTGACATCCCAATGGTACTGTCCCCAACCTCCACGCAACATCGAAAAGGCGTGTCAGCCAAGACAGCCCAACAATGTCCAGAGCTTTCAGCATCTCTGGGCAAATCTCATTCACACCCGACACCTTGCCACTGAGGAGCTTCCCAACTACCTCAGTGACCTCTGCCAGGAAAATTGCTGAGGCTCCCCCTGGGTCTTCAAACTCTGCCTCCTCCACAGAGGACGTGTTGACGGGGTTAAAACGTTCCTCAAAGTGCTTCTTTCACCAACCAAAAATATCCCCAGTCCGGGTCAGCAATGGGTGTGTGTCCATTCCCATACCACTGATAGGGGGAACTCAGAAGTTGTGCTCTGCACACGTCCCAAGCCCAGACATAAGGATTGTGCAGATCGGTGCTATAGACATAGAACATGTGGCTGTGTGTCTGAATGAGCACAGATAACTGGGTGTGGGGCCCGAGATAATCTAATTTGCAAGAATCCGTCATTGTTTATACAAGACAACTTGATTAAAACGTGTCAACTAACAGCTGTTATTTGGTTTTATTTTTTTTCTTAATTTTTGTTAAATTGTTGTAATTTATACGCTGTCTTAAACAGAGCACTATTGGAAAAAAGAACTAGCCTCAATCGCTTATCCCTGTTTAATAATAATTTAGCAGTTTGGCCGGGAAATCTTCAAAGTTTTGCCAGGTTTAAACAATTGGGACGGATCAAAACAACCCACCATATTTTTGAGGGCATACAGAACCAGAGGCGTAAGTGACATTTGGCATACTTTGCTGGAGAGCCACAACAAAAAAGAACATTGGTGTGTTTCTTCAACGGACCCTATTATGCTTTTTGGGGGATTCCTTTACCTTTACTATCTTATCTTGCTTTTAGTGCAGGTAAAAGATCTGAAAAGTTATAAAGTCCATAATCCACTCCAAATGGAGCCCCTCTCCCCACACAGGAAGCACTGCTCTTAAACGGCAACATTTGGAGTCCAGCGTTTCCTTCCGTGTCGTGTCTACGTAACTGAATCACACATCACAGAATCAGTCAGAGCATGGCCGGCTGGTTGGTCATGTTGTGAAAACGCTGCTTTGGTAAGAGTAAGATAACTTCCAAGTGTTTGGCCAGCTGATAAATCTGACCCCCCTGCCTTTGCTTTGTATTTCTTCCTAATTTCTGTAATGTGTTGTGTTGTCTGAATCTGAAGCAGTTTTCTAAATGCTGTGCATCTGATATTGATTTAAAAGGAACGCTTCAATGTAGCGGAATCGGGAGATTTGTGATGATCATGAGACTGACATTTAATTTTGGCTTGGTTTGAGATCTAAATCTAAGCCGACATATAGGGGGCCTACGGTGCAATATTTTCCTGTGACTGTCAGGTGTACTTAGCCCTGGTAAATTTCATGTCAGCCCTTTATTTGGGTAGAATGGTACTGATAAGTAGGTAGGTGTTAATATTTTTATTTTAATTACGAAGGATGTAAGTTGGAATTTCTAGCTACAAATACAATTTTTACCCTGATAGTCCACTATACTTATGTGCAATACATGTTTATACACTTTCAGCTAAACATTGTTTAATAATGGAATACATACTTTACCATTGATGTGTACTTATTAGATATGATTTTATTGAGTGTGCTTGTCACTTAATGTTCATTTTACCTTTTATCTGCATTGTCCACTTTTTTGCTGAAACAAAGAAAATTTCTCTTCTGTGAGAAAAATAAAGGAATTTTGATTATTTGACTATTAATCTTATACAAGATACAATTTTATACAAGAGTTCCCTGGGCTCTGTATTCAGTTTTTCAAATATCTAGGGACGCATACTTATCTCCAACCAATCAGGAGAGTTTTTGCAAGGAGTAAGGGTCAAATACGTACAGCGTCACATACCAAACAAGCTACAATTTGTCACAGAATAAATCTATCAGCGGTTTGAACTAGTGGCGGCTGAAGTCGTTTATGTCTTCGTAGAAAACATGGTTTGTCATATCGTCAAGTGCAGTATTAGAACGTTAGGAAATATTGTGCCAGATTTATGTCTACAAGGAATTATTCGTTTATATGCATATGTTGGATATACTTGACAACGTATTGTAGCTACGGAGCTAATCGCAGCTGATATAAAAATGATGGTCGTGCAGTAGGTCATACTAAATAGGGGAATACGATTCTGAAATTGCTTTAGTAAACGCTAGCATACTTGTTATGTGTCATTATTATGGAAATGGAAATTTGTGGCTGGACTGGATTTGGTGGGACTGTTTTAGGGCGTTTATGATAAGACGTTTGTGAATCTTTTGTTTCTTACCTCTTCAGACACGACTTTATGCGTTGCTGGTGAGAACCCAAAATATGCAACATACACAATTCATGAAACACTGCCTTGCTCATGCTCATGAAGTCAAGTCAGTGCGCACGTGCATGTGTGAAATGGGTCATTGAGAATGACAGGAGGGACCAATAACTAATTATGTTGGCCTTTTTGAGTGTTGTGATTCAAATTATTACAATGTTATCCCCAATTCTCTAGAACTGCAACTAAAGCTGTTTCAAGACTCTGTGACCAGTAATTTCCCATTGACTTAATATTCAACTTCACAGATTGGTTCCCCAGCAATATCATAACTGTGAAGAGTCAATCCTCCATAAATTCACGAGTAACTTTGTGATGCAGAGGTAACTTCCCAATTAACCCATACTATAAAAGGTGCATTGTATGTGTATATGATGTATTGTCATACAAATTACTTCACCTCTCTAAACTGATCGAGCAGTTTAGGTTCATGGTTAACTCGGTGCCAATAATAATAGGGCGGTGTCCACTCTGGTTTTATCGGACAGTCGTTTTCTTTATATCCTTAAAAATGAATACCTAGTTTCATAACATGTAGCCTTATTATTATTAATATGTAGCCTATAAAGCCCCTGACAATTCGAAGTTAGCTTCCAAAAACTGGCCTATTGCTTCTTAACATAAATTAGTAATAATAAAAAATATAACTAACTTATTGTAGCGCTGACTAATATGAAAAAATTTTACAGGAAAAATACCATTTATAAAAATAAAGAAAATTGCAGAAAAAAAGAGAGAAAAGGACAAATCCGGTAAAAATTGTCATAAAACTCAAATGGAGGAAGTTGCACAACCATCAAACTAAATAACCAGTTTTCAAGATAGCTAAATTAAGTACAATGTCTTAAGAGTTTGTTTTTTTCATTTAGCTATAAGGCCTAGTTAAAATAAACGAACTTCAACTAGATCCAATAATGAACAGCATCAGTGACTTGGCTGAGCTCAATAGACCCATCTCTCTTCACCCATTTATTTCCTGTTATATCAACAATCAAGACTTGCAAGGAAGACAACACTTGGATCTGCTGCTATAGCGCCACCAACAGGATCAATGAGACTACATGTCATGGGTTGTAGTTTTGAGACCGTGACATGTATGCCAAAGTTGGTGTATTGTTAACCATAGGAAGCACAGAAGCTGGGGGGAAAATAATTATGTTATTTAAAAAACAAAACAAAAAAACATAACTTAATCTCAACCACGCTTTCCAATGGGGTTACAGCAAAAATTATTGTTAGAATTTCATTGCATTTAAACAGCCTATGTGGTTTAGGGAGTATAGGGAGCAATAATTCAAATTGTAAAATGCTAAAGGTCAACACATTGGCGCTGCATAGCTTTTGCCGTGAACATTCGTTCACACTACTCATATTCTGACATTGGCCAAAATATTTGCTAACCACACCCTGTGAGGCGAACGTGCATTAACTCCATGGAGTTGCCACCGATTTATCAAGCATCTTAATCACAGTGGTAATACCGTTTAACTACCATTTATCCTATTTAGGATCATCAGTTTGTCAACTCAGAATTTTGTTTACTCAGAGTAAGACCAGAGTAGTTTAACCTCTGTTCGACGATACGTCTATTTTTTTGTTGGCTAATTGATATTTTAGTACATTGTTAACACCTTTTTAACATAATTGTTTTTGTAAGGGAATTCAGATTTAATTAACTCCAGATTCGCTGTTACAATAATAGCTTAATCTCCATTGACTATAGTGGTTTATACACTGTTTGCATTTGTTACAAATGACTACACTTTTATGCAATATTCTTAGATGGCCAGTTTGACAGGGAAAAAACACATTAAAATGTGTATATAATGTGTAAAATCTTGTCATAGAAATTTAACCAACTGAATATGAGCGGGTGTAATGGAACACAGAATGACAAGGGAATAGGCAATAGTACTTGGAAAAAAAGACAAACATATGATTTCAAAGGCATTGTTATTTCAACAATCTAAGACTTAAACATATCCTTAATTTCCAACCACATTCCGAGGGCCATCACAGACAAACTGTTAGATTGTAATTCATATTCTAGGCACATCGGGTTAAACTTCACATCCTCAAGGCGTAATTGCTTTTACTTAATTACGGTCATACTACGAACAAATTTCTGTACACAATAGATTTGATTTCAGAAAGAAGATCAAATTTGATCTAAGTAATTACTTAAGTACTTCCCTTCAGAGTATAACTCAAGGCATTATTAAATTTCTCCCTACTGTCATCTCTTCCCCACTTCAGTGGTTTGTTCATTACGGTCATTGGCCAGGGGAACAGAGCCTAAGACCTCAAAGTTTAAAAACGTGTGGTTGCATTCCTTCTCAAGCATTTTCTTCCATAGTTTTACTGAAAGTCAGACAATAAAAAAATAACATGGATTAGTTATGTTGTTCGGACACGCTACCTTGACAAGTTGACACTCAACACAAGTCATTTTGAAAGGCAGCAAGGGGCATGGGAGAGATGTCCCTATGAAACTGGAAAGGGGGGTGCATACCCCCCAGGTCTAATCTGTTGCAAAGTGTATCGAGATACAGCATTTGGTTTCTTAGATGTGACCATAAGCAAAATTGTAGCATGAAGGAAATTCTCCAACTGAAACTAAACCGGTTAATCAAAAAAGGTGTTGAACTACCGTAGTCTGGCTCCTCTGATTCCATAACGTCAGATGAAGCAGGTGCTGGGTCACTCCCGAGAGGTTTTGGAGAGTTCTCCTGCTCAAACTCAACCTCGCCACTAAGATTCAGGTTTTCAACCATCACCTCATAGGCCCTCCTAGCATCTGAAGACAGCTCTATCATCTTATGGTAATGATCCTTGAAAGAGTAGAAGAGTATGTATGTCTGTTAATGTAACTGATGGATTTAAACGGACCCTTAATCTTGAAACAGCATAATGAAAGACTACATATCCCAACATACAGCTCTGGAAAACAATGAGAGAACAACACGTCATGATTTTGCATATCTACATGTATCTCTGTTGTGACCAGTCCAATCTCTGGAGCTGAACACCATTGACAACATCTGGAAATATGATCAAGAGGAGGATGGCTGGTCACAAGCCACCAAATAAAGCTGCGCTGCTTAGGTTTTTGCACCATGAGTGGCAAAGACACCCGACCGCAATTCGAAAGACTGGTGCAAAGCATGAAAATCAGACAAGCGTGAGAGCTGTGATTAAAAATCTGGGTCATTCCGCCACATATTGATTTCTGAACTATTCCTAAATTAATACATTAGTATTGTTATTTTGTTCATGAACGTCTTTACATTATTTGAGGTCTGTAATCACACAGATCTGGAAGACTTTCATCTACACATGGCTGTTTGGCATGGAGCAATATCCTGCTAGAATAACCATTCTTAAAGCATCCCAGTGGCTCAGAGGTTAGCACTGTTGCCTCACAGCAAGAAGGTCCTGGGTTCAATACTCACCTGACCAAACTCCTTTCTGTGTTAAGATTGTGTGTTTGATTGCTTATATAGAAACAAATGTTAGGTGGTCTCTTGACTTTTTTCAGAGCTGTATATTATTATGTTTAAGAAAAGGTTTTGGAACTGCCAGAATGCTGGAGTTACTTTCAGTGCTGCCCCCACCTGCGCCCCATCGTAGTTGAAGATGCCAACCAGACTAACGGGAACCGCCTTGTTGACACAGCGGCCCAGTGCCTTCCTGGATAAGGCAAAGACAAAGGGCACGCACTGTTCCCGACATGTGTCTATAATGTTATGAAGAGCTTCGTCCAGACCGCCTGTAAAACAAGAGTGTCAACCAGGTCTAACTTTCACCCAGCATGCAACGGTTTGACGTTAAATAAACGTCCTTCATATCAATTTCAGAGGGTGATAAGGACACCATCCTCCCTGGCGTGAGTATTAAAATCCTTATTTTGGAAAAAGTGTGAATGGTAGTCAACGGCGAGATAAATTATCATTTGATCTCGAATAAACTGTGCCATAAAGCAAACATATGATGTTTGACAATTTAAAAGATAGTAACATCAGCTTAACGTTAACACTCATCAAAATCTTGTAGATCAGGTCTGAGAGATGTCGTTCAATGAGGCCAAAACAAAACTCAACATTACTTTCATGTTTCACGACAAACTGCAACTTTATTTATTCTTTAAAAAAAATAAATAACCAGGAAAGATCCTATTGAGATTTAAAATATATTTTGCAAGAGTGTCTTGGCCAAGATAGGCAGCAGCACAGAATATATTTTTTTAAATTGACTTGTAATTCATGGCACAATTCAAACGGGACCAAAAGGTAAGTTATCTTGCCGTTGACTACCATACATATTTTTTTATTTTTCCCATTGCCCATTCAGTGCAGCAACATTGACAACATACATTTAAACAATCAGAATCGTTGAATCTGCTTCCGGAGGGGCAATACATTTATTGCCCCAAGCAGAGTCCGCCTGGGGTACTGAAAGTTGGTAAAAGGTATATGCCTGGTTTCCCCCGTAGTATATGAAGGTATAACGTAGGTATGAGAAAATGGCTTGGCTAGCTGGATGGAAATGCCATTTTTTCTTCCCTCGTCTACTTTTTAGAACTAGGACAGATAAACCAACGTGCATTGTTACAGGAGTAAGGGACTTGGAACATCTATCGGAGAAGATTGAAACATGAGTGCGAGAGCACACAATATGGAGAATACGGTCAAGCTAACCATGCTGTGCAGAGTAACGCAACTGGATGGCTACAGGTTTCAGATGAGTAAAAAAATAAAGAAGAGGTAGATAATCGTTCAAACATGAGCACTGCCCCCTTTTTTGTATAAGGATATTGTAATCCCCACATAAGTGATTCTAACTATGTAAAGTTCCCTATGAATGTAGGTGGGTAACATTGCAGGCCTATCAGAAACTCGTAACATATTACACTTCTTTTGCTTTGGTGACTCAATGGAAGCTAATTAATAATGTCACTCAGAAGGACAGAATGGCCAAATTCCTTTCCAAGATGCCCAACACACAAATAGTTTCTAGACCCCATTAGTTTTTGTTTATAGTTGACTTTATCATGAGATATTATTGTGTAAGAATGTCTCACTTTAATATTTACATTTAATAAATACATACTATCCCCCAGCCCTGCGATGGATTGGCGATCTGTCCAGGGTGTACCCCGCCTCTCGCCCTAATTCAGCTGGGATAGGCTCCAGCCCCCTCGCGACCCTGCATAGGATAAGCGGTTCTGACAATGGATGGATGGATACTATCTCCCAGAGCACTGGTGTCCTGCAGTTAGTGTAAAACTGTATTGGTGAAGCTGACTGAATATGGGATAGCCCTACCTTGAATATTTTTTTATCAACTGCCAAAGAACGCGAGTATCAGTATTACGTAAGATAAATGGTGCTCCCAAACTGGTTTTTCAAATAACTATTTATTTACCATCTGGGTGTCCGCTTGCATTTATAAGGCATTAATGCCAGTGTGAAATGAGCAGACTTTCAAGTAATTCGCAGCTTGATGAGTATACCTGAACAAACATGTTTGGCACAACATGCAGGCTGTACCTTTGGACTGTATGCGTTCACAGTTGGGCGAGATGACCACACATTTGACCTTCTTTAGCTTGAGGTGCTTAAGGACCTCTCGAAGGCCCATGACCAGGCGCCTCTTCATACGTGCTTTCATGGGGTCCCTCTGGTACAGGCGGTCCTGGAACCGCACCAGCTCCCTTAACAGGTTGCTTACACACTCGTCCACATCCTTGCTCAGCACCTGGCTACAGTAACTGACACACACACACACCCATGCGCGCGCACACACACACACGAACACACGCATGCACAAAAGTTATTCAAGACCTGCATAACCACAAGAGAGTAGGTGGCGTCATTTGAAAGAGATAAAAGCAAAAGTTGACAAGAAGGAAGGTATGGGTTGCTTTACTCTCTAAACTTCCTGCTGTGGATCTTAGGCCGATGGGGGGAAGAACAGGGCTTGGAATCGATGGTAAAGTGTCTACAAGTGTCAAGTGTCCTGGCCTCCTCAGGATCCTTCTCTGTATCTTCTTCACGTTCCCCCTCAGCTTCACTTAGCTCACAAAAAACTGACTGATCGTCCTCAGGTACTTCGGAAACAGTTGGACTGCTCCTTTTATCTGAAGAAATAGAAGAGTGGCACCAGAAAACTAATGTACTCAAATTATTTCAACCTAAACCAAATCGTGCATTTGATAAAAACACGTTTTACTCCACTGTTTCGGTCTATGCCAAATGCCAAGTTTAGTTACTTGACGGATCCTGTTCATCTTGATATACGTCAATGGTTTCACTGGGGTCCTCTGTTTCAGTATCATGGTCAGAATTCAATTTTTGGAAGACGATGCCTCTCTCCTCCATCAAACGATTGTGTTTCCTCTCCTCCCTCTCTTTGAGAATGACCTAAACACAAATACCCAAATACAATTGTACCAACAAAAGCCTACGTAACTTATAATTGGAGAACAGTATCAACAATTGTATAGGGTGAAGCAAGAAAGACATACTACGGCTATTCAGGAAATGTGAGGTGCAAAGTTACTGATTATGTTATGATGTGCCAAAAAAGGGGATAATAAAAAGCTAAAAAGTGTTAAGGGCAGAACAGGCCTACTCACCCTCTTCAGTGGAGTGGGTTTCTTGGCTTTGGGCACCTCTCTCTGCTTGCCCTTTTTTACCAGCGGGCTGGTGGAGTCCAACGGGTTATGAGCAATTTTATCATGTTGCCAAGGGAGCTTCTTTAGGACTGGGGGCTGTTTATGACCAACAGGTAGCGCCCCACCAACTAAATGGGAACAAAAGCATTTTTTGCGTCACATAATGGAGCATTATGTGTTTGCATTTTACAGATTATAGGATACAGATGATTATAATGATCAACCTGTAAGAGGGTGGTCAATAGATGTGGACAGAGTACATAGATTATTGAGGTTTAGTTCACATACTAAAGAATAATAGCTGTTTCTATAATATTCTGTTGTGTCAGCATGCAGGTAGTTAAGATGACCTGAGAGCATGACTGGTCTGGCGTCCTGCTTGGATTTCTGAGACTGCTGCTTCTTCTCCAGAACAGCCAGCATGTTGCCAATGTCCAGCTGCACAGGGACCTTGCTCTTCTTTCCATTGGGTTTGTCAAGTTTCTGGTAAGACAAAATAAATAGGTGCAGCATAAGAAAGAGTAAGACATTTTAATCATGCTACTTATGTTTCTTACAGATGATGAGTTGCCAGAGTAATATTTAAACATCTAAGTAACAATATGCTTCAAATGTGGTGTCCGTAACAAACAAAAAACACTAATCCTACTTGACCTACCTGACTCTTTTTTGTCATTTCCGTTGGGACAGTCCTTCGTGCAGAGGGTTGATCCTTTTGATTACCCATCTTGGTGCAAGACAATTCATTGTTACCCTCCTGCATTAGACATTTTTTAAATAAATTGAACAACATTAAAATATACATTTAGAAAGTATCTGAAATTTTGACAAATAAGACTAAAAAACTGTAAAAATATCACTCACTTAAAAATAATAAATTTACAAAGGTATTGATTTCATAAAATAAAATCTCTGCACCTTCATAGAGAGCTTTGCCGTGTTAATATGGGTAACCACTCTGAGGGGTAAAGCTAATCCAACAGCCAAATCGGGAAACTCTTCTTCATCCTAACCGGGAAAATTACTTTCATTTTGACATTTCACTGACAGCCCATATAAATAATGTTCTTAATTACACTCCGTGCAGTGACAAATATTAACATGAATAGGCTAGAATTTATTTGCCTCAAATTTGGGCAGTTCCTGATTAACCACGTTTTCTGACACATCTGGATAAATCTCCCCATCTGGACTTTTAGATTTGTTTTTATTTTTCTTCCTTTTTTTCTTCTCAGAGGTTCCTTGCTCTGATGACACAGATATTTCTTCTTCCTTGAAATAGGATGAATCAAAGTAGTCAAGTATTATAAAGAAATTAGGATTAACAACTTCACTTGTTGAACATGGCATCATTTAAAAATATATATTGACTAAATGCAAATACAAAATATTTTTTGGGCGTAAATCAATGATGAAAAAGTGAAGTTGATTGAAGAAATTGCATCTTCAGAAGGGTATACTTTACTGAGAGATTTTGCTTGTCACACATTACACAACTACAGTAAAAAATAAGCAATCAAAATTATGAAATCATACCAAGAAAATGAGAAACAAAACAGTGATATATAGACAGTATGAACCTAATACAGTACATCTAGTTTATGAAACACTTATCACTTCAACTTTGTTGTCATACTTTACCGGTGCATTAGGATTTTCTTTTAGCGTGGGGTTCTTCGGTGGCCGGGAGGCAACATTGGCCCATGAGCTCCCAGTTGTACCAAAACTGTTATTTGGAGCTACAGCATCAGCGTGTTGTTCTGAACAAACAGAAGTTTTACTGCCATTTTGTCCAATGTCCTTTTGCAGTCCTTTTCTTGCTGGTGGTGTCTGCGAATGCAAAATGCATTTATATTTCCTACCACAATAACTTAATCGGTCAAAGAAGGCTACATATGCCCTGACAGACCCACTTTGACTGTGGTTACTGATGATGGACCATCAGGAATGGGGGGTGAAAAAGCTGGACCCCAACTTGTGGTAGGCTTTTGTTGAGCTGGAGGGGCCTGCCTGCCTGGTGTCACAAGACCAAGCTCCGGAAATTCAGAAATTTTCACTTCAAAAGTAATTGGGTCCAACTGAGATTGTTTAGATCTCAATATTTTGTTAGCTGAATTAGGAACGGATCTGGTCCCACAAAAAGCTTTGGGGGAAATGTGTTCAGAATTAGACATTAAAACGATTAAACATTGGTTGCACAGTATGAAACAACGTAGCAAAGAATATTAGTAGGAAAACAGGTTCAAAAGATAAGGAAGCAGATATAACACATTTCATCCCAATCATGGACACCTTACCTCTTCTCTGCACATTCAAAGATCTGGAGGCATTGTTTTTAACCTGAGAAATTAGGTTGGAGCCGGGTTTACAAGCATGTATGTATTTATGAAATAATAACTTTCTGTGTTCATCAAACGTCACTAACTCTTACTAGGCTGACATATGTCAACATTGGTGCAAACCTTTTCCTGCTGTCCAGATTTCGATGTCTCACTTGGTGGATTGTTTGCTTTAGTAGGCCCTCTGGGCCAACAACTGCTATAGCCATGTTTACTTGGGACACCTTTTTGCAATTCCTTTGTGGTTTTTAATGGTGTCTGGATCTGGGTCTGAGCTGCTGGAATTCTAGATGGGATTAAGAATGAAACACATATTTTATAATCGACAGACTATAAAATCATTAACACTGATGTTTTTAAACATAACATTTGAGAGAAGAATTTGAGATGTGAGCATTACCCTCTTGGAGGCTGGACCACAGGTGACATTTCACTCGCCTAATGAAGTAAGAAAGACCGTTTGAAGTTACTTTAATTAACAGAACAAACAGGAGATGCGTTACAACAGTAAACAAAACTATAAGTATTCTTCTGTCCCAATTTAAATTAAATGTGATCACTTTTCGGGACAAAATGTGCTGTGTGATGCAGCAACTTCCTATGACTGGACTTATTGACATTCCGACTTGAGTCTTAGCGTCGCTTGAATCCGGACTCATTTAGACGAGTAGCGTCGTCTCGATATTGAATGGGCTTCTCAAATTACTCTAGTGTAAAAAAAAATAGTCGTTCTAAAATTTAGAGAAAAATGTTTTCTCAATACGAGTTACGTATTACTTACTTGAGCTAGCTTGGCGCGATAAGCTGTGTGAACTTTCTAGAATAACTAGTATTAGCAAAGTAGCATTGCCGTAACAGGCTTTTCTAACTCTTACCTTGTCCATGTTCATTTCGTTATTTATTATTAGGAAAAACCAGTGTTCATCTTTCCTTAATTAAGTGATATGTGCTTAAGTTACAACCCGTATCAAGGTAATGTTTGTCTAGGTGCACCGATGACGTGCTAAAAGCTAACATGATAGCTACCTGCGAGTATTATGGTTTGCTTGACACATGACATGACGCTCCGGTAATAGGGCCCTCAACTCACACGAGAAAACTAAAATACGGCCCCCTTTCGGTCTGACCGTTTAATGACAACAATTTCTCAATAGCTACTAAGCAATACTCGGCAAATTATAGTACAAAATAAATTGATTTAGAATCCCATAGAAAACGAAAGTTTGATGCAGACACCTGCCACCAGTCCACTGGGACTGGGAAGATGCCACGCTGACACTAACAACGGCGGACGTGAGACCGTCCTTTGAAAGTGTCAACCCACGCCAAGCTCCAGGGCTGGATGGCATCTCAGGCAGGGCTCTCAGTGTGTGTGTTGAGCAACTGGCCGAGGTGTTCACCAGCATCTTTAACCTCTCCCTGAGTCAGTACATGGTTCCAACCTCCTTCAAAGCATCCACCATTATTCCTGTACCCAAGAAATCAGTGGCCTCTTGTCTAACTGACTATCGCCTAGTTATACTAACATCCCTCATTATGAAATGCTTTGAGTGGCTAGTCAAGACCCACATTTGCTCCTTCCTGCCTGACACTCTGAACTCTCAATAGTTTGCATACAGACAGAACAGGTTTACAGATGACAAGCGACACTGCTGTCTCCCATCTGTAAAAAAGGAACACGTGTGAGGATGCTGTGCAACCACTACAGCTCAGCATTCAACAGAAATAATTCCATTAATATTTGCGTAGCAAAACACAGCTCTAATGTCATCCTTAAGTTGGCTGACAAAACTTCCATCTTGGGCCTCATCACAGACAACGATCAGACGGCCTACAGAGAAGTCAAGGTCACTAACCAGCTGGTGCCGGGAAAAGAACCCTTCTCTCAACGTCAGCAAAACAAAAGAGATGATCGTGAATTATAGGAAACAGCAAAGAGATGGACATTAACCCATTCTCATCAGAGACACTGAGGCTGAGAGGGTGAGCAACTTCAGGTTCCTTGGGGTCCACATCACTGAAAATCTCTCCTGGTCCCTTCACGCAGACACAGTGGTGAAGAAAGCTCGTCAGCGGCTCTATTTCTTGAGGAGGCTGAGGAAGTTTGGTATGAACGCCAACATTCTCAATAAGTTCTACAGATGCACTATCGAGAGCTTTTTGACTGGCTGTGTAACGGTCTGGTACGGGAACTGCTTTGCCCACAGTCGTAAATTACTACAGCGAGTAGTGTCAGCAGCCAAGCATACCATCGGCAACAGATTCCCCACTATCCAGTGTATCTACCACCAGCGGTGCCTACGGAAAGCTCACAGCATCCAAGACTCATCAAAGACCACAACCACTCAGCACGCAGCCTTGACTCTCTGCTACCATCTGGTTAGAGGTACAAGATGGCTGGCTGACATGGCTGCACATACCTCTAGACTCAAAAACAGTTACTACCCCCAATCCATCAGGCTACTCTGAACTCTAAACACTGAACTCTAAACATTGAACTCTCAACGCTGAAATTTGAAACTCTATAATGTCACCACATGACGCGACATCTTTTTTCCACTTGCGCAATAAATTGATACTGTCACTTTATGTAAATACTGCTCATTTAAAATTGAATTACCTTATTTATATTGTTAAGAACTGCCATTACTGCCCTCACACTTCTATTTTGTACTTTTCGCAATGCTGTATTTTGGCACGCTCTTCACTGTGCAAACATTGATACTGTCACTTAATGTATATTCTGCACATTCATAATTACCTTATTGATATCGTTAAGATCTGCCCTTATTGCCCTCACACTTCTATTTTTAATTTATTTCTATTCCATATTTTGTACTTTTGTCATTTTAGATTTTGTATTCTTAACTTGTATTTTATTCCGCTTAGTTGACCGACTCTCGTCCAGCACATTTCATTGCATGTTGGCCCTGTGTTAATTACATATGACAAATAAACTTGAAACTTAAAATTGACTGTAAGACCTAGAATCGACTTCATGATAATATGAACTCTTCTGTTTCACCTCTGTTTCTGTGTTTTACCTCTTAAAAAAGTAGAGATTGTTCTATCCATCCATCCATTAGATATACCGCTTATCCTATGCAGGGTTGCGGGGAGGCTGGAGCCTATCACAGCCTACAGAGGGCAGGGGCAGGGTACACCCTGGAAAGGTCCCCAGTCCATCACAGGGTAGACACATAGGGACAGACAACAACTCACATTCACACTCACACGTTTGGATAATTTAGAGTCACCAATTCACCTGATGGCTTTTGGACTATGGGAGGAAACCGTAGGACCCGGAGGAAACCCACACAAACACAGGAAGAAAATGCAAACTGCACACAGAAAGATTATAGGGTTAGAGGGGAATTACATATAATATTCTGGAAAAACACTGGCCTTCTCCTCTCCTATATACATTATACGGCCAAAACTATGCGGACAACCCTCCAAATCATTACGTTTACAGCCACACCCATTGATAACAGGTGCATAAAATTAAGCACCAAACCATGCAATTTCCATGGACACACATTGGCAGTAGAATAGGTCTTACTGAAGAGCTCGATGACTGAATGTGGAAGCTCTCATAGGATGCCATCTTTGCCACAAGTCCATCCATTCATTCTTTTCCCGCCGCTTGTCCGGGGCTGGTTTGTTGTGGGGAGCAGGTTAAGAAAGGTAGTCCAGACGTGTGTAGGTGTGATGGTCGGGTGTCCACATACTTTTGGCCATATAGTGTATATCAGTTCCACACCTCCAAAAACACGGAATCGTAATAAAAGCTCCAAGAGGGTATCATTTCTTGGAGTCGATTATATTGACTCCATGTTTTCTGGAGTCTAACAGATGTAAAACAGACCTCTCCACTCTGAGTCTGAACAGCTTTATCCTCAAGTCTGAGTCGAGTCCAAGTCCAAGTCTTGTTCGAGTCAAGGCTCATTATTTTGTACGGGTTCTCAAAATAAATATAAGCCCTCACATGCATTAATATGTTGTATATCAACAGTATATGCTACTAATAGAGCATTACATTTAAACATTACATTTTTAAACTAAATTTAAATTCATTTTTATAAAATATAAAATATATAAAAATATTTTAATATATACTTTAAAATACGATCCAAGCTAAGGTAAACAACAAACTGACAACATTGCCTCAGGTCAGAATCCAAGTCGTGAAAATTGTTACTCGAGTCTGAGTCTTACACTGCCCCACGATGCTTTCCTTATGCTTGGCAGGGGAAACTAATTGCAGAATTTCAGACAATTTTAAAAATTACAGACCTTAACCTGCAATAATTAGAGAGAGAAAATGATAGTATTGCAATGTATTTGTTTCCCCTAGAATAAGATCTATATTTAGTTATCTCATACTGTTCAATGCCAATTTGACACCGTAACATAAATTGGCCTAAATTGCTAAAGGTACGACAAATTAAAAAAATTAGAAAAGTAATCTTTATTTTATGTAGCAAATATTCGGTTTTACATCATTATACAGTTGAATGCATAGGTAACATTGAAATAACAGGTTTACATAAAATGTTGACAAATGTATATGTATAAATAGACATACAACAGGACACCAATCCTAAAAATGACAGTATTGCAATTTTCAAGGCAATAAGGCTTTCTATTATTCAAAAATAAAAACTTCGGTACCTTTTTTTAAACATAGAATACATATAAATAATTGCAGTGAAGTGTGATCAATCGGCTCTGGAGACCCTGTGTCAGTTCCTGATTTGAAACACAGTTTGACTGTAATGCAAATTCACAAACTGACATGGTTAAGAATTTAAATGTAAAAACTTAAACAGTCCTAATTTGGAAAATGTCTTGCCATTTTATGTGTAGTGTAGTGTTTTACCATTGATTGTATATTTTATTATATCATATGACTGGTTTGTGGTATACATGTGTACATATGAAAGACTGCATCCATCTACCATGTTTTTACAGTGCTTGTCAAATTTAAATGTAAATAAAAAAAATCATAATCTTGGGAACTATATTAAAAACAACCAAAACTATGCAGTATAACAATGGAATGTATTAGCAAGCCGTTCATAGAAAGATATAACTTCCCTTAAGTCTTTCGTCATGTTGCTCAATCCTCCTTTAGACTCCTGAGTCTAAGTAAAGTCAGTGGTAGGATGAATAAGGCTGCGCTGACAAGAAAGCATGTCTCTGCACCGGCAATCCAATAAACTATAAAGCAAGAACATATGTTAATTAAATTTAGATACATTTGTAAAGGACTGCTGTGAACATAAGCCATAACAATGATTATAAGACATTACTCACCAGATGAGGAAACAATAGGACCCATCGCTCTAGCCAATGCGCCTAAACTGCGCAAGATTCCCATGACTGTGCCTTTCTGATTAGCTGAACCTGGAGAAAAAGCAATTGTTATCATTCATATTTTAACTAAACCAAAATGTGTTGAGACTATCTCTGAATTCTGTCTCTATTGTCTATTTGAGTAGAAAGATATTTGCTATAAGATTCCTCACCGTGATTAGAAACAAGAGTTGACAGGCATGGAACAACTATTGCTGCAGCTGTAGTAATAAAGAAAATGAATAACCAACGAGACATTTTAGCATCTACCTATTTACATAATGACCACACATCATTTTAATTTTAAACAAACAACATTACCAAAGGAGTACAATGCCAAGCCTCCATAAAGCATTTT
This sequence comes from Galaxias rostratus, assembly GCA_036024795.1. Classification (NCBI taxonomy): domain Eukaryota; kingdom Metazoa; phylum Chordata; class Actinopteri; order Galaxiiformes; family Galaxiidae; genus Galaxias; species Galaxias rostratus. The sequence continues at coordinate 17,215 of JAVQJS010080298.1, forward strand.
TAAATTCCATGCCATTCCAATGAGAACAAATGCTGGAATAAGTGCTAGGATGGCCTTGGAGAAAAACAAACATACACATCTCTAACATTAAGAATATAGTAAATAACTGTTATGTTTCATCAATGCCAAATATATATGTACATTTTTATGATCAGATTTAATTTAACAACGCACAATATGGACAGTCTTGATATGATTGCCAGGTTTGATTCTGCGAGCATATCCCCCTTGTATAGAAGCCATGGTGATGCCAATAAAGAAGAACATCTTCCCCTGTTCCATGCTAGTGAGAGAAATGAAAGGCATTGTTTTTGCTTACTCATGAAAATGTAGGCTGCAGTAAATTATAAAGACCAAACAAAACAGATGAGCAGAGTGGAATGTTTATATAATATTTAACCGAATGCTTTAGTTCATACCTTGTAAAGTGGAAACGCTGGTGAGTGAGAAAACTCAGTGTAAACTCCAGGCCCGAAAAGAGGAACAAGTAAGTGAAGTAAACCAATCCCAAGACCTTTAACTGCTGCATTTCTGTAAACCAAATCAGAAGATGGGCATTTATCTAGAATGTTAGGGGAAGGATATGATACTGTGTTGCACTGTAATCTGTTGTTGTATTTTGTCCAAATATTTTATGATATTGTACTGACTCTTTTTAGAAGGTGGATCCTCTATCCTGGTGACAGCAGAGAAATGGAACAGAGCCACAGGGTTAAGGAGATCCCCTGAGTCCTGGATCCCTGAGGATACCTGGAATGGAGTTTGCACTAATGTAAAGTAAGAAAGCTTAATAAGGCAAGCTTCATAAGTAAAGTAAGATAACTGTACAGACAATTCCATGTTATGAAACAACTCAATCCCTACTCTAACTAAATCAGTTTATTCATTATTTTATAAAGCATTTTAATATCTGTATATGTAATGCAAATTAGACCAATTCAAAATGATTGTCATTGGGACTTAAACATGCCTTTTGGAATCATGTCTCTTATCCGTCTAACCTCGCAATTCTTGGTCAGAGTTTCTGGTAGCATGAGCCATATGAAGAGTAGGTCCGCCACACTTAACGCTAGCGCCAACAATGCCGGGAATTGGTAGAACAACCCCTCCTTACTCGAATTGATAGCAAAGTAGGCACCCATCAATGGGCCAATAGTAAAACCCAGGGAGAAGGCAACACCAATCATTGCCTGGCAACAAAAGTATAAAGAATATCTGAGATGTTACATTTTCAACCACTTTCAAAGAGACCACAGCAATCATTAGCACAGGACAACAAGAAATGCATTTATAAATCTTGAGCACATTGATGCCTACCATTCCATGATTACGTGCTTTTGGGCAAGGGAGATCAGCCACAATAGCAGTGCAGAGGCTTACGTTGCCCTTGCAAATGCCACCAATCACTCGAGACAAAAGGAACATGCTGAAACTCTGGGACATGGCCCATACTGCATAGGACACCATCAACCCAAACTACAATGAGAAACAAAAAACAAACATAACTAACACAAATCAAATCAGAATGTAGGTCCACAAATATAGAACTTCATAGAGATTAACATACCACAATAAGTTTGGAGAATCTAAACAATTATTTAAAATAATTGTAAACACTTTCAGTTAATCTAAATGTAAACCATAGAGAGGACCATTTCCATTTTAAAACCTACTGTAGTAAGCAGGAGGAGTGGCTTTCTACCATGGCGATCAGATGCAGCCCCTGTCAAGGGAGATGACAGGAACTGAAGTAGAGAAAAGAGAGACCCAATGAGACCTGAGAAATAGATTAAAAGAAAATTGGTAGATAGTCACATGGACTGTTCATAGGTCGTCATCATCTTTAATATTGGCTCAAAATGAAAATGTTTTAGAAAAAAGGCTTGACTTTTGCATAATATTCCAGTTTGTCTGAGATCAAAATGTAACTGTGTAGTCATGAACAGAAAAACAATTGTGACGAATACTTTTATATCAGTGAAACATACACGTTTATCAACTTATAAATTAGATAACCTTTTTTTCCTGAGCCGTTTTGTTCCCATCTTATAGATAACATGTGTCTCTTAGCTCTGACATGTTAGTTCACCAAGATTACAGCCAGGTATACCAGCAGGCATGGGCCCACGCTGCTAGAAAGCCTAGCCTTCATCATGCCCGACACATCTGATGTAATATATTTTATACAATGTGACATCAATGTTGTGTTAGAGTCGTGTTTTTCTTAAATACCTCCGAATATTACAGTGTTGTATTTGATTTCCAACGGTACACCAACAGCCTCCCTAAACCAATTCACGACACCTTGTAGTGATTGATACACAGAGTCCTGGACCGTCCTCCCAAAAGAGAGAGAGAGAGATTATAGACAATAGACTAAACTATACATGCAAATGTTTCTACATTACACACATTACTGTAGAAGCGTGTACCTCTGTTTGGCCATAGTGGTCCAGTATAGAAGGCAGGAGCGGTAGAATGAGAGTGAACCCCAACAGATCGAGTAGCAGCGTAATGAACACTATGCGGATTACCCTTGAAGAGTAACCGCTGTCATTCTCTTGACAGTTATTTTCAGTTGTCATATCTCCCCTGTGCACTGTCCTTGCTTTGGTAAATGATAAAAGTAGAAAGAAATACTATACATTTGCAGGAAACCACAAATTAATTGAAGTGTTTATAGACAACGTTAATGTTTGTTAACACTGCTTCCTGTTCAATTTAAACGGAACTACCGTTTATGAGAGTGAAGCAAACAAGGAAGTTGATACCAACGTACCAGTCTCTTGTAACACTAACACTTGGATAAACAAATTGTTATTTTAAATCAACATTCAGACGCATCACTAGACTACTGCTCGTTTAGGGAGTAGTTCAGTGGACATTCATACCATGTTAACGTCGCATAATTAACATAACATTAATTTAACATTGCCTTTTATCGGCGAATATTTGTAAAAACAGCTAAATTAAAGTGTACACAAATACGTTTTTTTTCCATTTATGAGTGTAAACAAGGTTATTCTCAGCGTAAACTAAACAACTGTTGACGGAAACCGTATTTTCCTCTAATAGTTGATCAACTTACTCTGGGTCTGGCTTCATCAGAGCGCAACAATGTACTTCTGTTAACTTATCCGATTCATGCACGAGTCTATAAAAAAATTTGTACCAGGAAGCAGCGCCCCACTTCTTTCCAGATGACAAGTTCGTGACGTATGTGCATTGAAAATGCAACCCGTTTTAGAGACGCCCATACACCACACAGCGATTCTACACATAATGCAAAGAATCCACATCCTATTTACTTTACACCTCTTCAGTGTTGTCACTTACAAATAAAGGCAAGTGATAGCAATTATTGGATAACTCTCTTGAACGTTATACAATTAAAACACAATTATACCATTTTAATATACACATTTTACCACGTAATTTGTCATTTTATTTTTTTTAAATTGCGCACTCCAATGTTCCTTGTTAATAATTGGTTTG
>JAVQJS010080321.1:0-15011 GCA_036024795.1 Galaxias rostratus
TGGTGTGCATCTCGCCTACATCTAAGCAGGCCCATACGAGACCAGGTGCTCTGTTGACTACAGGGAGAGTGCCTCTCATAATCACTATATACATTCCAATCAGCAAGGGGCTGGCAAGCTAGAGAGATCTTTTTTGCTTCATGTTATCTACATTGCAATGCACTACCTGGCTTTCTATTAAACCAGTAACATCAATGCTGTGCGGTATATCCTTAGCTAATAGACATTATAATCTATTTACAAGATATTTCATTGCAGATTCTGACTTGATGACTTGATTGCTCCCCTGCTTCATTGTGTGTATATAGTGATTATGAGAGGCACTCTCCCTGTAGTCAACAGAGCACCTGGTCTCGTATGGGCCTGCTTAGATGTAGGCGAGATGCACACCACAGCTGTCACAGCCCCCCCCCCCCCCCCCCCTCCTCCTCCTCCACACAAACACACCAACAGGCACATATACACTTGCTGATAATCCACTGGTGTCAAACAGTCTTTTGGTTTTGCTTGCACACTTTGTCAGCCTATCAGCATATTGTTGTATAGACCACTTGTTATGGCTGGATATTCGGAGAGATGCAGGCCCGCAGCAAAATATACAAGTGTCAATCAGTAACATCATTCACTGAGCATAGGTGGTGATCGCCCAGTAGGCCTCTATACTCCCCACCATTTACTTCTCCACAAGATGGTTGATTTAAAGCAAGATACACAGACACTGCTCCCTATAGCCTTGTCTGAGCATAGACTATAGATTACATGTTACTGGCTTGTCTGTCCTCCGAAACCCATCACTTGAGAAGCAGTTCCTTCTTTTTGTGTTTTTTTCTGATGGGCAATATGCATTCTAATCATGTTGTTCTGTTTCCTAATTAGCAGAAATGCAAAGTGTCTTTGTCACCTGTGGACAGCCAAGAGGGCTAATTTGGGCTGCTCGCTAATTGCCACGGTAACGAGCCTCCTGCGTCTCCGTCGGGGCGGGTGGGTGGCAGGGATGGCAGGAGGAGGATGGAGGGATGGAGAGGAGGGATAGAGGGATGAGGACACAGCTCCTCTCGCACGCGGCCGAGGTGTGAAAGAATGCGGCAGGCCAACAGAACACAGCCTGGAGGAGTCCAACAGCAGGGAGCGAGGGACAGCCTGCTCTGTGAGAAAGAAAAAAACTAAAAAACTTCAACGTCCAGCTGAGAGGGAGGCATACTCAGCTCTGGTGGCTAGTTTCTGTCTACTGGGTTGATGCTGGTTTGTGACCCATTGTGGTGATGTATTATGACAGTGCTCTCCTCACTGATATCCTTCCAGTAAAGGAAAGTACAAAAATTTAAGTTAGAGACATGCAGCATTTTGGATTTGGATAGATTGGTGGTGATAAGGGAAATATATGTGTATAAAAAACAATGGTGCATAATTGATTTTCAGCTATTACACCCACAGGAGAATCTTTAAATATAGTTTTGAATTATTTATGCAGTCCGTGGTGAAGTCCGTATTTTAAACGATTAAATTAAAAGGTTACATTTTATACAAAACAGTAGTAAACAGACAATGATACCTTATGGAAAAAATATCAAAAACTTTTAAAACTACAGGGAAAAGGAGGGTTGCCCCCCAGTGAAATTACAAAGAACTGTTAAAATCAAGAGTCAATAACAGCTATGTAATTTTAGTGCTGTAATACATTTCGAACAATTTAGTTTACTTTATTATAATTTTTTGCTATTTAAATGTAATAAAAAAAATATTCGCACGTGTATTGTTAGATTTTTACTCTGTGGAGTACATACAAGTTAATATCAGTCTGTAATGCTATATTTTCAATTGTACACGGTAATACACTCCGCACGCTTTATGCACCTTGCCCGTTTCTACTCTACTCTCGCGGGCAAGCTCCCCGAATGTGTATGAGTGTGTACGTGTGTGTGTGTGCGCGCGCATGCCGGAGAGCGTGTGAGTGTGTGTGCGTGTGTCTGCTCTGCTGTTGCTGCCCTTTGATCCCTGCATTAGTGTTAGTTAGGGGCTCGGAGACACACACTTACACCGATAGCAGCCATAGTCAAGACACGGCAACAACAACAGCGGCACCTCCTCCGTCTGTGTTCCTATTCTCAACAATACACTTTAAACAGAGGACAAGCCAGGTGCACGACCAAGTCTCTGCCATCACTCGCGCCTACAATCTCAATGGGAAAAAACCTTTTTTCGTCTTATCCCTAAAACAAGGAGGAGAATGTGATAAAAAGGGGGAAAATGCCTAGGAGGAAGCAGGAGCAACCCAAGCGCCTGCCTTCACGTAAGTCGTTTACTGGATTTGTGCAAATTTAATGGCTCTCCTTGTGTTTTGCGCAGTAGTTTAGGGTTAAAGAGGTGAAACAGACAAAGACACGGCGTAGGTTATTTCTCCTTTTTTAGGTCTGAGCGAGGCAGCCATGTTGTTGGGTACGGGTAACGTTAGCTAGGCAGCGAGTGAAGAAGCTGTACGTGGCTTTATTACTGTATAATCGATAAAGGTCCCGTTCCCGAAAGGTTGCGGTCAGTTAGCTTGTGTATCGGTTGTGTGCGAGATAATGGCTGAGCGTTTTCGGTTATCAGTCTGCGCTAGCTAGTCTCTCTTTCGGGGTAGAAATGGGAGGATCTGAGAATCTGGCCGCAATAAAATGAAGGGTCAGTCGGATCAGACAAGCCAGACTCAGGCTACCATGCCCTGGTGTTCCTAGCCATAGCGCTATCTAGCAACACTCGGTAGCTAACTTAATTTTCCCGGTAATAAAAATCTCCAACTTTCCCGCACACAGCTCCTAACGCTAAGCTGAACTGTCAGTTCGCGCTTGTATAACGTCGAGTTCTTCAAAACTCTGTCGGGATTTTTAATCAGAGGTATCTTTCTACCCCTCCCTGTTTAGTGGGGTTGTCTGCGTGCAGGCTAAGTCAAAGCCATGGTCGGTCACCTGAAGTTCAGGGTTTTTTCCCCTTCCTTTTGCAGCCATTCATTGCAGACATACTAGGATCAATAACGCGGTAGAGACTGAAAATGCCACTGTTCCCAACGATGTTGTATCACTGGAGATATGGGTCAAAATAAAGATGCCGCTAGTTTCGATAGCGAGACAGATATACTTTAATACATTTGACCCTGAGTAGCTTGGATGTTCTTATTGTGCTTTTATCAGTCCAAATAATAAATAGCTGTAATAACATTGTTCTGCCGCTAGAGGTATGCTTTGGTGGAATGTGGGCAAGATGATTATTAGATGAATTGTTCAAGTGTGACAATTTTGCTCTTGAAGTCATGTACAGAAGACATGCATAAAACGTCTTTTAATGAGTCATATTGGTATGCAAATGTCATGAATAATTGAGTGATTAATCTTATAAATCAATTATGACTTGATGAATCCTGCTTAATGACACCATCATCCTTATTTTTTAAATGTCAAACAAAGCAAGTGTTCAGCCTAGCCTGATGTTATCAAAATGCATTTCGCGTTTTACCATCAATGATCTTTTTTTTGTTTGAATGAGAAAATTGTATCCTTTACACTTTTCTTGTTTTGGGTTGTTGTGGCTTCACACAATCCTCAATATGTTTGCGCCTATATAACTGAGTCTTTCAACTTTACAAAAAGTAAATATTTATAAATATATTTTTTATTTTTTTTCCTCTGCTACACTGTCCACTGATCTAGTGCTCAGGTGTTTGACCCAGGTTTGAACTTGGGAAATTGCAGCGGTTGGCTGAGAGCCGTAGAGGTGGCGGCTGCTTGAGAACGAGAGAGCACCGTGTTGGTGAAAGAGACCTGGAGAGAGAGAGAGAAAGGGAGGGAGAGAGACTTGATATGTGGACAGTAAGCCCTCACTCACATGCTACTGAAGGAGTGTTTGTGCCGCCGGGTTGGCCTCTGCAGAGTAGGGCCATGCCCTAGCCTATATACTGGCACACTCTCTGCCAACAGAGGCTCCAATGGCATCTCTTGATGTGGGTTGATTTGATGCAGGCCTAGGTCCTGCTCATTGGGGATAGAGTAATCAATAGTCCTGTTAAGAGATCATACATAGGATACAGTACAACACAGTCAATCTTAAACCTGTCCCAGCTGGACAAAAGACTGGTCCAAAACATTTTGCTCTCTCTGGCATCCTCTTACTCTGGAGTGGAAGTCTCATCTCACCTCATTGGCTTTCAGTCTGTTTGTTTTCATTATTCGGCCAACACCACCTATTGGTCATGTGCCAGCCAGGCGACCAGCACAATATTGAGCTCCAAATCTCTTCATCTATGGTAGAAAAGGGCAAGCTAATACTCTGCTTTTAGCAGCAAAGGTGCCTTATCTTTGCACAGATCCAGATATATAGGCTATGTGTTCTGCCATGTGGCGGCCTGACTCCTAGTAAACAGGGAAGGCCTGTGATGCATGGGTTTAGACAACACCACACCTACCTAACAAACAGTGAAGACATGTTTGTTGCGATATGTTAGTTGAGCAAGTCTGGTGCAAATTAGCTGCCGTAGTATCCCGCAGACTTTCTGTTTGATAGCTGTCTGTCTGTTCGTTGTGGTTATTTAATTGGCTTCAATTTGTAAACCACTTTGATTCCTGAGAAACGTGCTAAACACTAAATCCAATAAATTATTATTATTATTATTTGTTGCATGGTTTATAGAAACACACACATTTTAGACCCACATTGAACTAGGGCTGTCTCAATCATTACATCGCCTGATTGCAATTATTTTATGCAACCTCAATAATTTTTCATAATAGTCATAATTGCCATTATGAGGGAAATTTCAAGCTAATGCCACAAAATAGATACAATCCAATTTTGCCACATATCCATCATGGCAGTGTTCACGCTGGAATCCAAATATGAATGAAAAACGCTCCTCAAAGCGTTTTTTTTGCTGCATATATTATCTGAATGCTCTTAAAAGCCATGCTGTCGCTCCCATAGGCCTACATATAGCCCAGTAAGTGTTTGTCCTTTTTTGTGACCTTTTTGTTGTTTCATTCTTTTTGGCGGTTAGCAGAGAAGACTGTGCACCCGACCATCTTTGGTCCAAACTCACAACGCGACGTGGCTCGATCTGTGGCAGGTGGCACTGGCACAACACTCGTTTTCTTTAGCAGTGGATTATGTTATTAAATTTTTAGGGCAATATTAAATTGTTCTATTGTTAGCATGAGGTATTTTTGGGAGTTCACAAGTTCAATACATTTATTTTCAAGGTACATGTGCTTACTATTAAACTATGGTCTGGTTTATTCTTTGAAAGTTGCTTAAATGAACACATACAATTCAATCACAAATGGAAACTATTTGAATCACCATTAGTCCACCACCAAAATATCGTGACAGTTCTAACAACACAAAAATGCACACACTCACACACTCAAGCTGGCTTTGGAAGTCACGGTACAGTACTGCGCCCTCACTCTTGACAAGTAAACATGACCTTTTGTGCCACAGTGAAAACGGCCATTCTTTATGACCTTGGTGTGCATGATTGTTTGTGTAGTTCTGTTAGCCACACCACTTAGTGTAAACCAACAGTGAAAGAAGTGATGTAATAGGAAGGTCCTTAAACTTGGCCAGTCATCTCATGGTCTGTATTCACCCAAAATGAACAACCCGATTTCAGAATTCTGTTTTTCGAAAGCTGTCAATGATAACTAGATTATGTGGATCAGAGGCCACACGTCGCTGTATGATTCTAACTTTTTAATGGCCAGTCATGTTCTCACATTCAGGTACATCTAAATCATCATCTGAATTAGCGACATGTTATTAATACAAGAGGGTAGGTTGGAGAGCGATCCCCTTTCGAGAAGGCCAAAGCCTCAGGGGCAGTCAGAGGTAGCATGGACTCTGCCTCCTCCTCCTCCTCCCTCCTCTCGTTCCCGAGGTTATCTGAATTTGAAATGGAGGGATTTAGAAGCCCTCCGCTCGGAGTCCTATCACTGCCCCCCACACCAGCCAATGGCCGACTGTCTGGGTGGTTCTGCACCTTACCGTAATGGCGGGTCACTGGCTCCCTTCCACTCGCTGTGATTATAATGACCTTGGCGGGGCTGGGGCCTGAAAACATTGGATTAAGGGGAAAGGAAAATGAGGGGAGGTTTCCATTTCGCTCTTGGCATCACATTTGCAGAGGAATTTCTGCCAAGAATCCCACCCCATAACCGCCAGTCCCCCACCCCCACCACTGCCCCCCCACCCCTAAGTTGATGGGTCTGGGGCTCTCTCGTGGTGTCCGTGGAGTGGCGCTCAAGCGAATAATGATACACCAACTTTCACTTAGAAATGAATTAAAGGGCAGGAGATAGGTGGAGCAAGTCTCCTTCAGTGTACGATCGTGTTGAAAACGATGGAAGCCTGTCTGCACAGGGCGTCCACCACGTGCCGAGGCCAAACTAGGCTCATCTAATCTCCACAGCCGGATGGAGGATTGAGCAGAGTGTAATGGAGGCACCGAAGCTGATTTGAATGAAAGAAGTTGATGCGGTAAGTTTTAATGGGTCTGGTTCCAGACAGGCAGAGCCTCTGGGGGCGGATCAATACACATCATGGATGTTTCAACAAACACAATGCAAAGGTGGTTCCAATGCCTACAGGTGTCTTTTTTGTAGGCCTGAGTTTAAGAAACATATCGTGTATAATTCAATCAAACTGTCTAATGCAAAACTAGGCACGGAATTCCACATATCTCACTAAGCGTCCGAAACCTAATTTGAGACACTTTCTTGACAAAAGATTTTTGTGCACAACTCACCTGATACAACACTTGATCATTTTACAAACTTTAACTCATCATACTCTTTGCCGTTAGTATCGACCCAATATTCATAAGAATCGAGCGCTAACAGAATTCTACCCAAGGTTCAGGCACTTCAGAATGCCTGGGCCAAATCCAATAGGGTACCTGTCTGTGTGCCTGTTCGAAACCAAAACCCCCCACTGTGTGGAATGGAAGTGCCTCAGCCGTGGTAACGATTTTCCCTGTGTTGACAAGTCACAACATGGAGATCTACAGCTCGGAGAGCAGCCCTTTGGCTACACAGAGCCCCCCTTGCACTGAGTAATAGCAATCTCACAGGAGTAGCAGGCTTTCAGCTGGCAGCAGTTCATAAGGAACAGCTCGCCGGTGCAGCTGGGAAAGACAGCATAGAAAGAGGGCGGGGGTGGGGGGGATAGAGTGAGAGAGAACTGGTGGTAGGGATAGTGGTGGTAGAGGAGGTAGTGCAGGGGGAGCGAGCTGTTAAGAGCTCTGGGCGGTTACTCTGTTGTTGTACCACACAAGTGCATCCAGGCCCTGCAGGACAGGCCTTTAACAGGCGTGAGGGATGGAGAGCTGATGAGAGCGAGTGAAGAAGAAGAAGAAGACGACGGAGAGGAGGAGGAGGAGGTCTGTGCTCAAGTTGGCCGGCCGTGCCAGTCTGCTGCTCTAAACAGGGATGTGATTTATTGTCAGGGCTCCACTCTTGCATTTCACTCTTAAAGTGAGACGGAAATGACATTGCAGAGAATTAAAAGTGCTTGAATTGTCTCTGGATAAAAAGCCTGTAGGCAGTGGAGATTTTGTAGCGTGTGGAACATATCTAACTGGTGCATGAAATCAAAGGGGGGGGTGGATTCCTTAGGTTGGCTTTAACGTTTTTCCCCAATTTGGTAAAAATCTTTTTGCAATAGATTTCTGTGTTCACAATGTGTTCATTGCCTTTCGGTTGATCCTACCAACTTAAGAGGAGGCACAAGGCAATATTTTGTGTTGCATGAGTCCGGTCTCAAGTGTTATCTAGAGGAGTCACTGGTGATTTCGTGTCCAGACCCAATGTATGTTCATGTGGCCGGGAAGGCGGGCAGGGGGCTTGAAATGGCTTCCTGCCAACACGCTGAGCTTTGTCACCTTTACTGAGTACACTCTGCACAGTGCAGGGCTCAAAGATGACCTCACTTCCTGCGTGGGTGGAAAAGCCCCCCCCCCCACCCCACCCCCTCCACTCTCTCACACACAAGCACCCATACGCACACAGCCTGGCTCTTGTTAGCATTTAGCACAGGAACAGGCAGGCTGCGCTGTCCTTTACTTTGCTCGCCTCCCCTGGAAGTGCTTCCACATTGCACGTTAAAGCTGTTGGGAGCGAGACTCTGGCTAATGCCGTTTAACCAGCCAGGCTAGCAGCTGTGTGTCTGCACTGTGAGAGCTTTTTGGGACATGGGAGCAGTTTTATAGCCGGGGAGATTAAAAGTGCCAGGAAGAAGTGGGGGTTGCAGACACTGAATAGTAGGACCACAAGGAATTGACAGCTCTCAAGGGAAACAATATATCACCTCTAAAGAGAGAGTGGAAGCATTTGGCTTCGGGACAAAAGCCCGAGAAGTAAAAAATCATTGACATGAAGTCATCTCTGTGAGTGCCATTGTCAGTGCACCGCGGGGTTATTTACGATGCTGAAAGCGCAGGTGAGTGGCTGACGCTAATTCTACCCGGGGCGGTGCAGGAGAATGCCCTTCCATTTGCCCCAATGTGCAGACATTTTAGGAGACAAGGGTTCAGAGAATAAGTTGCCTAAACAAGCCTTTGGTCACTTGATCAGGGGCTTCTGGCTCTAAAGACATTAGCACATGGCAGGACATAGTGTTCTGGTAAGGTGCCCGTTACCTAAAAGAAACAGACAAATCATTGAAAAGTAAGAGTTGAAAATCTCCTAACGAATTCAAGGTGGGTGTCCTGAAGAAGGAATTGGATGGTGTGCTTGCTGATTGCCTGTATAGCGCCTTCCCTGATTCCCCCCCTTCCCTCCCCGTGAATGTTTTGAGTGAGGGCAGTGTTGGTTCAGATTGCCATGTCATTAATCCCCCGTACTGCATGGAGGGAGTGGTCAGTGACAGATGTATTTGCACTTCCTCCAGAAGGTTTTCTAGATTAGTGCAAATCCTCCCTGAAAAACCATTTAAAAACCTCATTTGGCACGCACAGCCAGACTTTGTGTTTGTGGCTGGCAAGGGGCGGCTGCCCCTTCCTCTCTGTCTCTCTCCCCTGGCTTTTTCGCTGCATCCCTGGCTTTCTTCGCCTGACTTGTGGTCCTCATAGAGCCCGCCTCCAAGTGCATTCGGTCGGGGCCGATTAGCCGTTCAACAACTGAGGAGGCTTTTGTCGATTTCAATGTAGCCAGCAGCCTCTCGCCGTCGCTGCAGTGGTTTGACCTGGTTGAACCTGGCAGCCAGCAATGAGGTCATCACAGGAGATGATGAGAGTCTGACATCTCCCCACCTACCCACGGCTTTAAGTGACGGTTGTCATAGCGATCGTCGTGCCCTCAGTGCAGTCCTGGCAGTCGAGGTTTGGCTTCGAGTGCAGCAGCCTCAGGTCACAGCCTGGTTATGACAGAGAAAACATTGGCTGTCGGCAGGCAACACGGCAGGCCGAGAAAAACAAACGGCCCCCCATCTCACGCATGGTCCTTGCACGTTTTCACGCTAGAAACAGAGTCTCATTTGAGGCATCATCTTTTTTTACCTTGAGGGAAGAGAAGTAGGTATCGGTTTGACAGGGAACGGCGCTGGGGCTGAACAATGCTTCTCATTCCCACCGGCTGCCCTGGCCTGCGTTTAACATGGAGATTGGAAACGGAATAAGCTCCCCCCACTGTCCCCCTCCCCCTCTCCCTGTCCGCTCTGGACCTGCATGTAAATTAGGTTAGCGGTTAGCATTTTGCTCTGCCACTATGAGTCTTCATCCGTTTCTCTGCCCAACACTTCCTAACCCGCTTTCTTTTGCACCACCCCACCAGCGCCACATTTTTTTTATTATTGTAATGGCCGCATACTGCTCCCCACTTTTCCCGGGGAAGGAACCGGGACCAATCCTGATTAGTGTCCCTGTCCTGAGTGACGGGCTGGGATCCAGGCAGGCACCGCCGTGGGCGCCGGAGCCAAGCTGCTGTCAACCCAATACCACCATATAAAAAGCCATCTTTCTTTTCCTCCTCTCCCTTCTCCCCCTCACTTCTCTCTTCCCTCCCTCTCACGGCTTGCCCACTCTCGTCCTCACTCTCCCCTGCTGTCCTCCACTGTTACACATGCTGTGTGTGTAAGGGAGAAGGCGCCTGGTATCTTTCGCACACACACATGGTGCCTTTTGCTTTTCTCTCTTATTTTCACTCTTACACACACACACACACACACATACACAGTTCTTTTTCCCTCATATGCTCCCACTCTATCTGACTGTTCCCCGTCTTTTCTGCCTCTTATCTTTGGGGGTGACTGGCTGCTCCTCCCTGGTTGGGTATCCCTGTGCCTGTGAGGTGATTTCCACTGGCTGGATCACTATCCGCACTTGTAGTATACGAGGTTCTGCACACAAACACACAAGCACACACTTGATCTCCCACTTCCTGTTTTGCTGTCCTCCTCTCTCTCTCTTTCACACCGACACACGCACACACACACACACGCAAACACGTTGCTCACCTCTGTCTGAGTGGGCAGCTTCAGAATGCCACAAAGACGTGTGGCTTTCTGACGTCCGTTCCTTTTAGCACACGTTTGAGGAGCCCATTCTGTCTTCTCTGGCACGGTGGTGTGACACCCATCTCCTTTCACTGTGCACGGTAGGCACACACTCGACGCGCAGCAGTGGTACTCGTCGAACAACTGCCTCCAGGTTTTATGTGCCGCAGTAGTGTGGCACTGTGGCAACTCAACGTTGCATTGCGTGCATTATATATGTGATTTAAGTGTAAACAGTTAGTCGAAAGGCCTTTTTCATGTAAAATGGCAGGAGTAGAATGAGAAAGACGAGACATTATGAGTCATTGTTTTACATTTCATTTTAAGTGTATTTGTCTGGCACAATTTCCGGTCACTATCAAATAATTTGAGTCTCCCAGAGCTGCGGAGAATTTCAAACCAAGATTTGTTTTTCTTCAGAAGGTCATCCATTTAATGCAGTTGAACAGCTTTCTTTTTCTTATTTTTTTTTGTATTGCAAAAGACAACATCAAAGGTAGTACTCAACCATTTATTTCTTATTCACGTAGGTGCTTTTCACCCCAAATATGTAAGCGGGAAACTTTACGGGTTAATCAATCTAACAGCTGTGCGTGTGCGTGTGTGCGTGTGAGAGAAAGGAAGGATGCTGATAGAGCTACAACTTTCCCTCTCTGGCAGTTGTGACTGTTGGTGCTCGCTCTTCTGCTCAGCAAGCTTTGATGACACATCTGAGATTATGGGCATGTTGTAGGTTTTTATTATTTTTTTTAACGCCAAAATGCTAAAAATGGAAGGGAAAAATAAACCAGGGTGCAAAGGGCGCTCCATCTGTGCCGAGGAATTTCAGAGGTCTGGGGCCCTGAGTCGTCTCATTCTCTTCCAAGAACACTTCTCCTTCCCGTTTCACCTCTGGCACCGTGCCCAAAGTACCCACAAACCGCGGAGGCCAAGGCCAGAAATACACAGATGGTAATATGCACTACATTTCAATACGACACACAGCCACCCTTATATATAGCTCGGTTCCATGAACCCTGCTCCATGCCGACAGTTGCGTCCCACCTCTGCTTCCAGGGTAGCAGAGAGATGGGCCTGCTGTGTTTGGCCGAGCTACATTTAAATAAGAATGAAAACGGCAGCAATTTCAAGCAGGAATTAAACCATCCTAGAAATAAACAGCCAGCCCATTGAGACCGAAGTTCATTCTCCTATTGTTGAGTTTAATTTAAATTGTGCTTTCTAACTGATCTGTTTTTTGATGTATTAATGTTGTTACTACGAACACTTTAACACCATTAACCAGCATCCAAGAGTAGCTGCCACATTACTGGGTTGTCTCCAAAAACAGTACATGAGATCGGATCGGATTTGAAATCAATCAAAAACACTAAGGCATTGGAAAGTTCTTCGGTCTTCTGGTCCTGTAAGGCAACGGTCAGAACTATTTCTGTCAAAAGACATGCGATTAGGTGCTGAAATGGCCATATTGTGTGTTTTGACCGTTTGGTATTCACATGATCCTTCACAACTTTCCTTTCACTATCTCTGCAGGCATATATCAAATGGCGAGTGGCCTTTGAGCGTATGTCCCGATTGTCTCGCCAACCCCCCTCAGCCCCTGTGATGACTAGGCTCCATCATGAATCCCATCGACACAACATATTTCTTTGTGATAGCCTAAATTATATGTTGCAGATTGCCCAAACCAACCTACTGCGTTTCAGTCGCGGAGCCTCTCCAGATTTTTAACCAAACACTTTTAGCGATTGACAGTTCGAATAGGTCCTTTACTCATTCTTTTGACGGGGAGCGGTGTAGACCGCAATGTTAAAACTCCATAAAAGGAAGAGGGAATCCTTCCTCCGTTTGGTGGTCAGGGCAAACGTAATAAAGGTCGGTTCTACCTCAGAAAAGTCAACCATTTTCTTGACGGGAAAGTTTGTCACGTCAACGATGTCCACACACGGTTGTGGCCGCGTGGACAGCGGCGTCAGCTAGCCTACAGCCTGAACTTGTGGGTTTAAGGCCTAGTCATAATGTTGGAACGCTTAAACGGCTCCCCGGCCCCTCTCACTGTGAAGGACACCAACCCATGCTTGAGCTGGCCCAGCCAACTCCAGCGTCTGGATCAGTGTGAGGCAAGGAGAGCAGTATATCTCAGAGCCCGTTTGGCTCTCAGCCGCTGATCTGGGAACGGTCACTCACTGCATCAGAATGGATCATCATACCCAGTTTGTCAGAAGGGTGGCGGTATGAATCGGATGAAATGTTGTGACTCAGTCGAACAGGGTGCCTTTTGTGAAGTGGATACGCTTTGATGGGCCAAATTGCATTGCCCGCGCCTCCCCAACTTAACAGATTGATGTACCGTTAAGTCTCGCGAAGCGGGTTAGAATTTACGACCGCCGGTCCAGCCACCTACCAGCTGGTTATATTTAGAGGCACTGTGTTTTTTCCGTCGTATTTCACGAGCGAGGGAGAGAGGACAAAAATAAAGAACCAGGAAGAGGAATTATTCGTGGAATTAGCGGTCTCCTCGGGAGCGCTGTTAGTCGTTTTCCCGAGCCGTGAGCCGGCCAACGGAGCGGCTCTCGCCACCATATTGTGGAGCGTGCGCTAATAAGGCAGCCCTGACCGCCGGGTGCGCTCATTAGCATAGCCTGCGGCCGTGGCAACCCCCGCCAGGGCCCAGCCGGACACTTAATTACCGCCGCGGCTCCTTCTCCACCCACCTCCGCATTCCGCCTCCTTCCTTTCGTTCGCCACCCCCCCCCCCCCCCCCCTCCTCTCTTGGCTGGATCGCTCGTGGTCCATTCCCCCTTCCCAGCTTACCTTGTCTCATGGGAGGGTGCTGGGCTGCTCCAGGTGAAGATGCAGGTGTGGGGTACCACCCTCCCTTCCTTCCCCTAAACAGCATGCCCTACTTTCCAAGCCTTAATGGTTTGGTGGTTTTTACAGTTTAGTGATTCCTTTACCCACTCCTACTCCTACCGCCCTCCTCTTTGCCTGTGTGTGTGCGTGTGTGTGTGTGTGTGTGTCTTGCACCCCTCTAAGGCTCACGACCATGACCCGACTCTTGGCATGGGCTCAGTATCGATGCTTCCATCCAGCCTTAATCGGCTAATGGTGTCCCTATCTATTCTGCTCCGCTGAAGCAGCCCTTCCTTCATCCATCTCTCCATCCACCCCTCCCCTTCCAGCCCGTCCTAGCCTGGAGGTCAGGGAGGCCAATGCTCATGCCCAGCTCAGTCACAGAACAGACAGTCTGTGTGTGTGCCTGTGCGTGTGTGTGCGGGTGTGTGTGTGTGCGTGCGTGTGTCGGTAGGCAGCCCCACACAAGTCATGACAAGTGACCTACCAAACAACCCCTCTACTCCCCCTCCCTTATCCTGACCCCCTCTCCTCTTGGCCAGGGATCAGTGTGTGTGACAAGGCTAGCTGAAATCTGGTTGACTCCTATGTCCGGGCTGACTAAACGCACTGCTACACAACAAAGAAATCAACCCACTCCATGCTCCTGTCTCCCCCTAGGACAAATGGCCAGTTACAGCCATAGCAAAAATAACCCAGCCATGTCACCAGATGGTGTTGACATGTGGGCTAAATCGCTCTCTGGATTGTCAAATGATGCGCTAGTACCTTTTGATGCTCCTCAGCTGTCAGTAGTGTGTCTCCCAGCGAGACCCCTGTCTAAAAACCGGAGCCCTTTGTTGTGACGGGCGACCGAGCGTCCTTGAAAGACTCTTTTAAGCGTCCTCTTTTCGGGGGCAGAGGTGCCACATGGAGCTCCACCAGAGGTCACCTTCCCGAAAACACCGGTGGTACATATGTTGTAGCTCGAGGCAGACTATCGGAGCGAACGTTTTGGAGTCCGTGTCCTACACGCTCCCGCGGTCCCTCCCCTCCATCGCTCCATGTGACACGCCGCGCTCGCCCGGTCCCGGAGGCGAGAATCCCCGGCTAGCTCCGCCGCCGCCGCGCGCCGCCACCGAATCACCCGCGTGTGAGGGATTACAGCACCGGGGCCGCGCAGCCCCCCCGCAGCGCTCTGTCTCAACATGCAAGTCATCCCCGCCATTACATTGCTAAATGGCCCCCTTTCAGAGGCAGACGCTGCCCGTCTCTCTCTCTCTCTCTCTCTCTCTCTCTCTCTCTCTCTCTCTTTGCAGGCCCCACTTCTGTCTGCCAGCCTCCATCACTGGAGGGCTGCAGTCACTGACACTGTCCCTCGCTGAGGCTGGCTGGCTGGCTGGCTACTGGAGGAGAGGAGATGGTGGGAAATGATTGCGTTTGTCAGGGAGTCTGGGAGAGACGGGGAGTGTTTGAGGCTAGAGGAGGTTTGTTTTTAATAACATCCTTGGTTGTTCAGTAGTGTATATACTAGGTAGTAGTAGTCGCAGTACTGTAGTGTGTGTGTGTGTGTGTGTGTGTGTGTGTGTGTGTGTGTGTGTGTGTGTGTGTGTGTGTGTGTGTGTGTGTGTGTGTGTGTGTGTGTTAGACACTGAGAAACACAATAT
>JAVQJS010080368.1:0-29846 GCA_036024795.1 Galaxias rostratus
ATTGGTCCTTTTCATGAAAAGTATTTTACATGTATCTGAGTCTTATTAAACTTTTGAATTGAAACATATTCGGTTTTGATCTCACCGTGTCTTAACTTAAGAAATCTCCCATAACACCACCCCCGGCTTATGAATATTAATGGTAAATCTAAATGAAAACCTGACCTTGTTTTGTTCTTTGTGTATAAGACAAACCTGTAGTTCTACATTTAACACACCGACATCAGCCGCAACAATTACCGCAAGTAAATGGGTGTTTAGTCATAGCATGTGCTGGTTGTAAAAAGCAAAAGGGTGTGTTGAATCATTGTAAACGAGGTATATAAATGTATTGATATTCGGAGGTGTAAATGTAATATTTCATTGGAGACACGCATTGTAAAAGTAAGTCCTTGAATAATTAACAAGAGTGTGTCCCAGGTTCCTATTGGATTTGACTGTGTAAACAAGGTTCCTGATTGTTTAATGAGCCTATGGTGGAACAATGACCCTGATTCCATTTATCAAATCGAGCAGAGATGAAGTGCCATGTCGCATTTTACAGTTAAAGGTCATTTAGATTCTGAACAGCTGCCTTCTTGATCTGGAATACAAATAGGCCTCCTCTGTTATAGCCACTCAGGACCATAATACATTTTAAACAACAGAATAGGTTAGGAATTTATCTTTGAACCAAAAGAAAGTTACATGTTGAAAAGTCTTGGGAAATTCTTAGTAAAAAAAATAAAACGTCTTAGGGGATTGTTGAACTTGATTCATATGTTTAATGCCACTACAGGCAACTGTTTATATTAAAATATTATCAATACATTTATTCTGATAGCACACTATTATTTCTATGGGTGAATGGAAAATCGCAGTTCAGGTAAATCCTCTTGAAGTCTCAATATTTAACACTCCTTTTGTCTTCAAGCAAGTAAAATTTGCTGCACCACCATGACATACTGTCTTGTGGCACAAGGGAGAGATGTCTGTGCATTCATTGATTGTGCTAGCGACATGCAGTGACCACGAGCATTCTGCAGGTATACTTTGGGACGGTTTGTAAAAATCACACCAAGCAAACAGAAGGGGTAGCCAAAATCACCTCCTACAGATAAACTGTCTCTAGTAACTTTAAGGCCTGATTACATATGTATCACTTGCAGCTTGAGCTTATTTATGGATCCATTCCACTCTTTTATGACCTGAATATCCTGGGCAAAACTCACTAACTCTCTAGGGAGAGATGGCGCAGTGTCAGATACATACAGAGGATGGACGGATGAGTAGATGAGTGGTGAGGGGGTTTTGACAGACAGGAGGGATGAGGAGCGGATAAATGAAATAAAACACAGCCCAGATAGCCAAACGGGTGACACATATTAATGGGCAATCCCCCTCTCATCACTTGTTTTTCTTGACAGGGATGGGATATTGTCAAAAATCAATCTTGCTCTCATTTTATAACGTTAGTGACTGAATATTGTAGTTTCCCGGGGGTCCTGCCCAGGGTACGGGAGGGTGGGATGGGCAGGTGATTTGGTAAACAGAGGAGGCTTTGAGATATTGGAATGCAGGGTTATGACTTGGGAAGGAGTCATCCCATGTTGTTGAGCTGACAGTGCTTGACAGGTTTTGATACATGGCACACGGGGGGATGAAAGCAAAATGTCAGCATTCCACTCCTTTGTGAACTCGCCCTTTCACCCTAAACCATATATAAATATATCCACCTATCACAACACAGAGTTGACCTGCAAGTAGAGAGGTCATGAAAAATCCTGCAAAAACCACACCTGCGTACACCAAAAGTGTACCAATTGCTGTCTCTTGCAAGTCTATAAGGATATTGTTGCTTAAACATCCAATGCATACCAATACAAGGTATTTTTGAAGAAAAAGTAGTAGGGCAAATAACATCGCTCTTGTTTTTTGCTCGTAATTATCACTCCCGAATTCACAACCTATTCAGTTGACTTTGTATTCAAATCTAGGAATTTTTGTTCCTGCAATACCTTATAAAGGACAGTTTGAATTTTCTTTGACTAGCTGCCACATGAACATAAATAAGAAATATATATATTTTGAATGTTGGATCCCTCGATGCAGCAAATCACGCCAGGGTACATTTAAGGCCTCAGAACAAGTGGTGATGACAGTGGTGGAATATTCAATGATATTAAAATAAACAGGGCATTGAGTGAGAAGGATATAGTGAGATACAGAGAAGGGGTTTCCTTTGTTGTGCATAGGTAGCTAAGGAGGTGGGTGGGGGCACTCAGAAGGATAGGTCCTTGCTCCACATGTCACCAGTGGGTGGAATGGAGAGAGGTGAGTTTGCTCTGTTCGTGCTGAGAGGAAGGACACACTTCAGGAAAAGAGAGGGGACTCGGGACCTTGCTGCTGCTCTATCCGGGTCCACGAGGCGAAAGTGTAGATGTAGTCGATGGCGAGCAGCCAGTCGGCCTGCCTGGGCTCTGGGCAGCAACTAATAAATGCAAACGGGCAGCAGATGCTCTGGAGACAGCTCCGATCTATCACAGCGGTGTCTCTCCGTTTCTCCCTGCCTCCATGTTTCCCTGTCTTTTAGTCACTTGCCACGGTTCTCAAAATTCTGCTCTTTCTCCCCTGTGGGCTTCATAGAAGACTGACCGGACGGTTGGTATAAAACGGAACTGCATATGACACATACACACATTAAAATCACGCATTGACACAAACTGGCTTAGGGGTTTATGACAAAGAAAGGGAGTCCACAAATGTTTTCAGCGCAATGACTAATTGCATTGGACTAAATAAGTAACCTTAACTGAAGGCTCATTCAGCAAGATTAGTATGGCAATGTAGTGGTTGGATGAGGGAACATGTAGTGCAAGCTGTAGTGACGGGATACCAAAATGGCTTCCACAAAGCAAGTACCTGGAATGTTGACAAACATTTCCATGTAAGATTTTACGGCGCTTCAGATGGCGCACGTTTGTAGTCATTAGGTTCAGTTTATGCCACTGTCAAGGGCCTCATTGGCTTTCTCTATTATTTGAATCTGTGGTGGTCATCTGCACTTTTTACCACCCAGATGTTAGCCGAGTTAAATTCTAGCTAAATAGGACATCGTTCCACTTCTAGCCTGACTGCCTCACTTAATGAAGAAGCACGCTTTATTTTTTTGTCAGCCTCTAGCTTTCCAGTGTGCCGAGTCAAGATGAGAGGGCGTCCATGTTGGTCTGTGTAGTGCGGCAGACATAGGGGCCTGTCTTACTGATGGGCTGAATCACTCTTCATCAAATGGGCCCCTTTTGTCAAAACGACTCCAATTACAGTGGCCTCTATGCTGCCTGTCACAGGAACTAGTGGAGGGGCACCCTAGGGGTCACATACAGGGAGGTGCTTCATAAACAGCTGGGTGACAGTTTGGTGCCAATGAGGCACTGAATTATCACTCACAGAATGACCTCTGGCCTCCCGAGCTAATCCCAGAGGATCTTCTTACATCCCTGCACTGGGGCTGTCTCAGCATAGGGGTGGGAAACGGTTTGGAGGAGGGAGATGGGTAAGAAATATACAAAGTATAAGTATAAGCTACTATCTCTTACAGTGCATTTATGACAATGTTTGAAGTGAATGAGATAAAAAGGTGCTCAGACAGAGACTGTGATAAATGCAGTTAATTCAAACAATGGTATCAAGGAATCACACAAGTCCATCAGTGATATTTCAGGTCTCAGTAGTTGACTGAATTTAAATTAATTATTATTGCATTGGAGAGAACGTCAGAATGTATATATACACTTGACACAGTGCATTGTGGAGAATTTGAGAATTGGAAAGGTGGAGAATGGATTAGCTGTTCTAATTATTTTAAGCCCTATTTGAACTTGATTGTATGCATCTCTAAAACAGGATGATTAGTCCTTAATGGGTGAATAATTAGAAATGTAAGAATTTAAAGAACGGAGCGGAAATTGAATTAATTTGAACATCACCGAAGTTTTGCTTAAGTCTAATGAAAGGACAGTTTTTAAATAATAGCTTGATTCTTTTTAAAAACACCCAATCGCAATTAACCAGAACACACTTTTGTTAAAGCTTTTGTTCGTAATCAAGTTCAATCCAACTACTTTTCTACTGCTGTTTCACCATTTTACAGTAACTTTGACCTCAACAAGTTGTAGATTCACATAAATCATTGTATCTCTGGCTGAAACCTGAGTTTTAAAGCAATTCCTTTTCAATGCGGAAAAGCATTCCACGAGACCGCTAACAAAAACCCATTCACGGGTCCCTAATTCTGTGAACGTGCAAAGGGTGGTGAGTAGAAGCCGAAGGGCACAGCTGACAACGACGTTCATGTGTGTTGATGTAGAGCTGACGTTGCCAACTTGGCTAATCAAGCAGGGGGCATTTCCCTGGGACAGAGCTACTCCAAGCCTGTCTGTTTGGCTGAGGGAGTCTGACAACGTAAAGCTCACCTGATGACGGCGCCCCATCATTGGGGAGGCTCAGCTCATCCTGTGCCACCCAGGAGAAGTTCCAGTAGCCTCTCGGGATGCCTGCCGCCGTCCGACCTGCCAACGGCTCCCCTGTGAAACACACCACAGTCCACCATCACAACTGTGCAGCGGGAATCCACTTGAAAAGGTGAGACAGCATAGCAACATATTCCTATGGTCATGGACAACTGTCATGGATATAACCTGATCTCGCTTAGGCAGCCAGTTATTTGCTGTTGATCAGATAAAACTGTACTTTCAAAACAAGCCATTTGTAAATGTGTTATTGAAAGTGTTAAATTATAATAGGTTTTGTATTGATATATTGTCTACTCTTTGGACCGCCTGTAGCTGACATTTATAGTGCCCCTGTTGTTTTTTCACCTCGAGAGCTGTGAAAGGAGCTGGAAAAGTGCTTTGTTTTTCTACCTTCCTTCAGGGTTCCCATGTAGGTGGCTTACAGTCAACAGTGGTCTCTACTTAAAATTGGACTCTGACAAGGTAATCCCGTTTAGTTCCATCTAAACATGCATAACACATCGCCATTGTTTAATGTTCACACCATGCATAAAATCAATGTTGCTACAAAATAGCGTGACTTCAGACTTTCGTAACATCCGAGCCACGTTTCTTCTTCCCATATCATCAACAATGCACCTCAGGTGAACCTGATTAATGGTCTGTAACAATTCTTTGTATATTAATGGTCAGCACAATTACCTCGGGTAAGGTTTATCTGGTTGTGTTTGATCTTTTCTCTCTCCCTAAACTTGGAGAATAATTATTGTGGACAAAGTGGAGCTGAGAGTTAAATATATTGGTCCAGAAAACTGCTAAGGACCTAATGGTAATTTACTGTCTCGCTCTACTGTCCACTACAACTCACCCTTGCAGTGACCCTTGAAAATCTAAACCCTTAATATGGCTTGTCATTTCCAATGAGCAAGGAAAATAAGTTGGAAGTACTGTAAAAATTGCAGTCAGCAGAGGACATTTTCTCATACTCTCTCGTAAGGCCCGATCTTCAGTGCTTGCGCTCAAAGGGGCCCCATTGTACAGAAAAAGACATCACACAGAGCACAGGCCCTGAAGTGGGTGTTCTCTATGCTCTGATCTTCACCAGCACAGACATCTTTCACTTTATTGTAAGACTTTCCATAGGCTTCGGTTTGTCTTCATAACTACCATATTATATTCTACGATGCAAAGACCAACGCTCACGGTATTCCCATTCTCATCACGTTACTTTAGTCCATGTCTGGCAGGACCTGGACAACCTGTCGTATTATTTAGAGGATTATTGATGAGTGAAGGCCTCCTAACTCCACCATTACACAGCTTGTCCGTTGATACTGCCCTGACTTTAGGCCATTGAACATCTGTCATGGGAAATGCTACCCCGCACCCCTTTAAAATCCAATGAGTTCTCCATAGATTGATCAATGGGACTTTAATCCGCCCACCCAAACATGAGTTTAACAACTTCACACACACACAAACACACACACATACACACACACTACCTCTCTGTCATTCTCCATCCATGTCTCTGAATCCTAAACATGCACACATGTGGACAGAGAATGTAACCTTTCATGATAGGATATTACTATTTCAAAGTCCACTAAAATGGAGGTAAATAAACAATACGTGGCCAAAACCCCCCCAAAAAACAAAAAAAAACAACCACACACACAATGAAATCTAAGGTCACTGGTGCAGCACCTCAAAAAGAAAATGAAAGAGAGAACCTCCTTTGAAAGTACATGATGTATCTGATGCTTGTGGGCTTTGTTTCGCAGCGGTGCAGCCACCCACAGAGGAAGCCAATTACCCGTGAAAGAGAGGCGAGGGAGGGGTGCACCAATGCTGGGACTGTCACTAAACTCCACTAGGGTCTCCGGCAGAGCAAGGCGGCTTTTGATGTGTGAGCAGGCCAGGGTCTCGTCTCAGTTGTTAAACTCTCACTCCATCCTGTCCGGTCACATGCACAGCGAAGGCAAGCGGAAAACCATCGAGGTGGACCATTCAAAAGATAGCTCAGAGTATGAACACAATGGCTCGTGATTAGAAGGCAAAGGAAAGGCATCGGACACTCTAGCCTAAGGCCAGAATTTCCAAAGCCCTTCGGTCTTCCCCTACATTTCCAATCCCCTACTCTTATTAATTAAAGATTTGCAGGGGGATACATACATTACCGGCAGCATAAATCGATTAGCTGTCCGCCTTGTGACGGGTCATTAAAGGCTTGTCAAAGTCCAATGGCAGGACGTCAGGGCAAGGGGCGAAATTGGTCCTTCAGTCTGCCACAAAGGAGCGCATCGATTCCCATCACAACCCTTCTGACGTGTGCTTAAGGCTCTGACTTTCATTAAGAGGTCCGGAGAATTCCACGCACACCGCTGTGCTCTGCTCCGCCTTACCCTGTGCTGAGACCCAATTGAGGCCCCTAATTATAATAAACCCCACCCCACATACTGCAACAATGGTTGTGCTAAATGCAAGCCCTCTGCTATAGGGAAGGCCAACTAATGCATATTCAGGTAATGCTTCAAAATTTGATATTCTGAAGTCAACCCTCCAGTGTTGTGCAGGCCTCTAGGGCTCATTTTCAATGTTCACTAAAATACAAATTATGCAATACATAATGGTTTCAACCTGAAACTCTTTTTTTTTTGTGAAGAACACATTAAAATACATATTTTCATTGAAACCACACTGTTCTCCCCACATTTATAATACATAGGTAGTGTTCTGGTCCACGGGACCCATGGGTAATAAATGTGATGGAATTGTCAATAAAACAAGTAAGCATATAAAAATATTTTAGTTTTTGACATAAATAATTATGGATGTATTGTTAAAAAAATAAAATAAACACATTGTGGGTCCACCAGACTGAAGTAAGGATGATGACAAAATTATGAAAGCTACTTACAATCTTTCACAAAACACAAATACATTTGACAGAAATTTGATCTAGTTGAGGTAAATCACAAAATTAAGCAATTTTGGTTTCATATTGATATCATGTCATCGAGATAAAGTCAACCTCACGCTACACTATACCAGTTATTTATTCATGTAGCTAAGCCTACAGAAACGCGTTGTATACGTTCAAGCTGTTCTTTGTTATGAGCCAGAGTACCTGGACTTATGATTACTTTGGTTCATGTATTTGGAGCAAGACTTCAACGGTTATAATGCAGGATGTGAAATTGTCAATTTAGCGTTTTCAAAGGACCTAGGAAATCAGAAGCCTGTAACTGTGGGTGGTGGGTATTGTTTCTTTGTTACATATATATTTCAACATTGTTGAGCCACCCAATTTAGGTTTTGAGAGTACTGGTAAAAGTATATTCTTACATGATTGATTTGCAAGATTTTAACAAATGGGCACTGTAGTCTTCACTATGTGACCAATGAGACACACAATTCTTAACAACAATTTCTATATTCATGCAAATATTCTGTGATTGAATATTTAACAGCAATTTGCTGCACACACATAGTGATTCAGGGAATCCCTTTGGACTTATATGTTAGTTTGACTGTGTGCCCCTGGCTTCAAAGCCATTCAAAGAGCTGTTCACATGCTTTCTGTTTGACACTTTGTTCAATGTACTCCCCGAATACACTACCTGCAGACACACATGCCGACAATTGAGATATCTGCTATCTTCAGGGACAGTGGTGCGCTGTGGAGGATTTCTCTTCTCTTCCCACTCATGCCTACTCCATCAGCCCAAGCAGATCCAGCCTCGACCAAAGTCACTTGACTACACATCTTCTTCCTGCGTCCTCTGGTCCATCGCCAGCTCCCTGCTGTGATGCGCTGCTGATACTGCATGTTGTTGGAGATCATAAAACCATAAAATAGTTTCCCCGGGAGGAGTGCATTTTCTGAACAAATGACAGCTTTTATGTTGAGAGTCGCAAAGAATGAGCAGGTGTATGATATCTATTGTGTCCTTAAAATACTCAACTGAACATGAAATAAACCTATAGAGCAAAACACTCATTGATGACCGGCTGATCTTGGTAATATTTCCTTGGTTGCAAAGAGACCTACACTCTATGTTGCAGCATGATCTGAGTTCAATGGACCTGCTCTCTATTTCATGCACACATTAATTATTTATCAAAGCACTGGTTTCAAAGCCATTTCTATGAGGTGCAAAAGGGATTGCTAATTATAAAAGCTGAAAATGGTTTGACAAGAATTCATCACAGTCGGAATGAAATTTGCATGGAGTGAAATAAAAAATATATAAATCCGACAGTGTTTGCTTACCGGTGTGTATTCTGCATTAATTAATTCAACATTGCTAATTATTGTATTGTTTTTAAATAAGGGCCACAAAACATACAAGTCTAAATGATTATAGAATAGATCCAAGTCATTTTTATTTCATATAGTGCATAAAATGCATACCACTACATTATAATTTACAGGGCTTTGTTGCATAAAGCAGTGTTGGGGTTACCATTCCAATTTTCGAAGATCAGAGCTGATTGGTTTGACCGAGCGCTAGCATCAATATCCCTGTTATATGGTCATGCTGATTGACAGAAGATCCGTGCTGCAACAAGACTCAGTGAAGTGCATGAATAGGTATTTAAATGCTGAGCTTAATCTATGAACCTTCAGTTTGGACAAACCCCCATCTGTCTTGCATTCAGCAATGGATATAGATTACCTGGGCCTCACAACAGAAAATATTGTTTGGTTCATGCGTCTCCACAACAGGACCAAAATGAACGGCCTCCCTTCCCAGAATGATGCCCAACTGCTGGTGACCTTTAAAAGTAAACAGCCCTGTTGACCAATGCAATAATGGAGCTCATTATTCCAGAAGGTAGGCGAGGGAAATTCAACTTCTGCAAGAATCGATGCAGGTTATGGATTAGGAATATATTTGCATCCGCATTGGGTGAATTACCTCTGGTGCGATATTAGAACAGACACACTTTAAAGGATCAGTGCATAGCCCTTCATATCTATGTTTTGGAAAGACAATGATGTGGACGGCTGTTCACTTTTATCATCTGTGAACTATTAGGCCAACTTCAATAATATGATTAACGATAATCAGGTCTATAGCAAAGTTAAAATTGACAAAATACATCCGAATCATAGAATTCATGCAAAGATAGAACATCTTAGTTGTATTCTGCACTGCTAACCTTGTTTCTCTTTTCATGCAATACAAAAGACAATTTTTTAACATCGTCACCAAACTGCAAACTATTGGGTGCTTTTTTGTATGTTCCTTTTTCAAATCAAAGTACCAAACGGAATAGGAGAACACGAGCGGGAAATATTTGTTCAAAATCATGTTCGTTCAAATTAACTTGGGTTAATGCAGAAATATGTTCAAGTGTGATGGCTATGTTTAAGCCATAAAATGGCATCTCAAGCTGATATGGAATGAAACACACACACTGGCAACCATTTGAATACATGGTCATAACAATACCAAGTTCTTGAAGGTGAACTTAAGACATACGTTTTCTTCCCACTACCCTCAAAAGAGTACATTACACCTGTGCAGCTGTTGCAGTGCATTTTGCACTGGCCAGGCGGACAAGCAAACTCTATCCATCAATAAAGCTCTGGCACCATATGAAAGTGGCTGTGATTTACTGCAGCGCCTCCCTGCTCTCCCTTTAATCGCAGAGGTAATGCAATGCTGGCCAGCTTTTAAAAAGTGAAGTGGCACTCCATAATTCTGGAATGTCGCTTGACCCACCATCATCTCTCTCCATCTCTCTGTATCTATCTCCCTCTTTTTCATCAGCGCATTTGTCAGGTCCCCCCTTGTGTCTCTCGCTCCCTCTCTCTCTCTCTCTCTCTCTCTCTCTCTCTCTAACTCTAACTCTCGTACGTTGGCTGAGACTTTTCTGTCATTCTTTTTGTTGCTTTTATCCACCGTTTTTATCCCCCAAACCCTGCTGTGAAATTGAAAAATGCCATAAGGCAGAAGCCCGCCCCTGCCACCTGCTGAGTTGCCTGTTGTCCTGGCCCCAGCTGGCTGAGTCTTCCACCCGGGCTCACTGCGCAAACCCTATGGAGCTCACTGTAAGTGAAGCTAGATATGGCACTTTCCAACCTCTAAAAATCTAGGGTATAAATGGGCTTGTCTCACAACAGCAGAATCACGTTGAAAATGCAGTACATGATGGTATTAATTACAATCTGCAGAAAACCATGTCATGGTTGTCATGCTTCTTCAAGTAGATCTATATGGATGTATATCTATATACATATGCTTGGAAGTTCTTGGTAATATATTTAATCCATTTCATAAGACAATTAGAACAAGTGAAAATCGCCATTTCACTGTGTTCATTGTGTTGTTTTCTTTGAGCTTTAGTCAGGTACAGTAAGGTATTCATACTTTCAATCATTCTGTTTAGCATAATCATGGCCTAAGACCTTTAACACATTAATTCAACATTATAAATCAAACTATTGTTTCTGACAGAAATTAGACAGACAGAACATTTGTAACTGTTTGACATCATTAAAAATAAAAAGCAAGGGCTAACTATGCATTGTAGTTAATTGAAGTGAGTAAACAAAAATGTGGATGTCTGTATGTGTGTGTGTGTGTGTGTGTGTGTGGTGTGTATGTGTGTTTGTGTGTTTGTGTGTGTGTGTGTGTATGTGTGTGTGTGTGTGTGTGTGTGTGTTTGTGTGTTTGTGTGTGTGTGTGTGTGTGTGTGTAACTGCACGCATCGAATCAAGCGAACAAGTAAGTACACAAGGGGAGTGTTTGCGTGTCATTCATGCTAAACAATGCAGGTGTCTGTCATGTATGTAAACATCATATCTCTTGGGATAACCTATAAACAAATGTGTGTATAACTAACTAACCCTGTTTGTGTGTGGGTGTGTGTGTGTGTGTTTTGCAGTGAGGTAAAAAGTTATTGCATCAATTAGGGGGAAAGAGAGAGAGAGATCACTTCTACCACAAGACAACTACACATATCGAATCAAGCAAACAAGTGCACAAGGGGAGTGTGTGTGTGTGTCATTCATGCTAAACAATGCAGGTGTCTGTCATGTATGTAAACATCATATCTCTTGGGATAACCTATAAATGTGTGTTTACACACGTGCATTTGTCTATGTGTGGCCAGGAGCAAAGTGAAGCCTCGTCATTGGTCAAGGAGGGTGTGTGAGGGAGTGAATGAATAAGTGTGTGTGTGCGTGTCTACACATACACAAGTCTAGGCACGGAACCAGTCTGTGGTATTGATCAGGCCTTGGCATGCTGTGCTGCACATCTCAGATTAACGCTAACTGAATATGCATCCTAATCAATGGGGCTGGATGGGGCGGCGTGTGCCTGGACCTAAGCAAGCTCCCCCATTACCACAAAGTAGCGTCTCTTGCAAAATAAAATTTGAGGCAATCCAATTACAATTGCAAGGCTATGAAAGCTCTGACTAGGCTGCAGGAAAACGGTTAATCCGCCAATAATTATGAGAGAAATACAGGCAATCATAATTAAATAATGTGAGGGGATTTGCTGTATGGCTGATGCTAAGCGAAATGGTTTTAGAGCTGCTTTACCATTTTAAACATGTAGGGGTAAACCAATAACAACTCAAAATAATGACAGTACACTTATGAGAAGGTCAAAATGAAGCAGCTGATATAAACTAGTCCTGAACTAGAAGCCACATCCACACTGATGCTGCCATTGTGCATTACTGAAGCTAGGACCACCCTCCGCAAATAGCACTAAACCTGTTTATGTCCAAACAGCAAAACAAACTCAAGCTGTGCACACCGAATACCAGACTCGAACCTTCCAGCACACCAAACGAGAGCAGCAAAAAGAGGACGGACAACAGCATGTGTGCTAATGAGCACACACGCACCGTCACTCCTGACACACAGGGATGTTCCAAAGACATGGCTGTGTCTCCTGGGGCGAACTCTCTAGTCTTGTTGCCCACACTGTAACTCGCAATGCTGAGGGCTAAGCACGGACACACACAATTACCCAGCGCCGGTACATCGGTTAGTATGCAGCCAACTCTCTCCCCCACCCACGCACTCCCGCAAACAGAACCTGTCGAAAATAATGAAAATGACATACACAAATAATCAAAAATGGAATCACAAACACACACACACACACGTTATCAAAACGGGGGAGAGCCAACCCTCCCCTCTTTCCTCTCCACAGATCTTCTGACTGCCCAGCACCACCATTATCATCACAGTGACCCTGGTCAAAGCAATCTGTGGCCCGCGGGAGTCCCCCCCCCCCTCCCTCCCTCCCTATCTCGCTCTCCCTCGCTCTCCCTCGCTAACCCCCCCCCAACGTCGCCTTTGACACAAATCACAACGCCTGACTTGGGGGCGTCGCAGCACTGTTGTGTCTGTCCCGTGTCGGCAGGGTTAAAGATGTTTGTGGGGTCTGTGTGCCAGAGGAGCCTTGCTATTACTAGGGAATACCGGTGCAATGGCGGTCCCCTCAGGGTCACTGGGTGTTGACTAGGACTCTCTATATTGTCTCCTCCAACATGATGTGAGGTCCAGTGTTGTTCTCCTCCAAGGTCTTCAGTGCTCAAGTTAACAGCCAGGCTTCTTCAAGACGGTGAATCCTTTGTGTACAAGAGTTTGGATCACAAAGTCAAGGGAGTGAATGACTGTGCTGGGTAGGAGAGAGCAAGAGAGAAAGAGCATGTGAGATAAGTGCACGTGTGTGAATGTGCTCGTGTGTATGTGGTGCATGGGATGAAGTCTCCTACGACAAGAAAGAAACCATAGGCCACTCTCACGGATCACCAACACGAGCAGAGTGGAAATAAATCCGGTATAGCTCCCGAGGTCCTCTCCCCAGGAGGGAATGTAACGCTGGGCCTTGGGGGTAAGAAAGGAGAAACCAAGTGTAAAATCACCTTGCCCAAGAGTATACCCTGTATACCCTGCAAAATGGATGTCAGACAGGACAACTGGAGACATGCGCCCCCTGGTGAAAAGGTAATGTGTGTCACGCTGTCACTCGGTCGTAAATAAATATAATATATGATCAAATCCCTGAACACCAGTCATATGTAACAACCTCCAAATCAAACTTTAAGAAAGCTGATTGGGATATAACTCAGGGTGAGTGGTCCCTGCCAGTCCTAGGAAGATTGCAGCCTGCAGACATCGCCCTTCCCCAGACATCTTGCTAATATTTATGCTCACGGTGTCTCATAAAATTTCCTCCCTATCCTTGCACACCCATGATCCAGTGATGCATTTGATAGGCAACCCCTTCCGCTTGTCATTATTATGTAATTTTTCATATTTTTTGATGTTCCCAGCAGAAAAGGCTGTGTGTGTGTGCGTGTGTGTGTGTGTGTGTGTGTGTGGGGGGGTGTTTGTGTGTGTGTTTGTGTGTGTGTTTGTGTGTTTGTGTGTGTGTGAGGGTGTGTGTGTGTGTGTATGTGTGTGAGTATGGGTGTGCATGTGTCCCTGTGCTTGTGTGGGGCTTGAGTCTGCCATCAGTGTGAACACGATGCCAGTATGTCTCGGAGCCTGTCCACTGCCTCGATATTTCATGCCTTGCAAATCGCCCTGAGCAGTGATGAATGTCCAGCCTCAATCTACCAGCCCCATCAGATGAAGCAACGGTAAAAGGGAGTACACTGCCCCCTGGCACAGATTGACACCCACCGAGTAGTGGAGGCGTCACAGACAGCGTGAGGGCCTTTGTGGTAGCGTTTCAACCCCCCACCCAAACCACGGCATCGCAGCTTCTCTCCTCAGGTGGTCATTTCAACAGGGTCAGGGACACAAAGGAAAAGGTGGTAGGCAATCCCATCTGTGCGTATTTGACTGATGGGCCGCACAACAAGGCGAGGGGAGAAATTGAAAGCAGGTAATCAAAAACATTGGTAGTCTATTCTGTTTCAGTTTGTCTCCAGAGACAAATGGGATGGGGGTTGTGTAAATAATCAGCATTGTTTCAGACCACCGTCTACATCAATCTGATGTGGCCAGCTCAAATGCTGCATGCACAACCGCTTATTTATTCAAGGCATTTGTGTCGATTGTGTTTGTTGGCATGCGTGCCTGTGTGAGTGTGTGAGTGTGTGTATGTGTGTGTGTACTTGTTTGTGCGGTATTACCTGTGTACCTCAATTCACGTAGTAATCACCCTCCTTCAGCCTCTCTTTCTATCTCCCGCCCTCCCTCTCTCCTCCCACCAAATATCCCCTCCTCCCACCAGGGCCACTGCAGTAGGGGGATCTATGATGCAGCAGGAAGCGAGGGCCCAGGCTCATTTGTAATTTCAGTGCGACAGTAAGAAAAATGCCACCTAAGCGTGGTCACTCCAGTGATTACGGCGGTATTGACGTCAGAATTAATTTGTGATTGGCGCGCACAGGGAGAGCCTTAGCAAACCCACAACTCAAAGCAAAAGCAATTCCCCATCTAAAGATTTTTTACCCATTATTTTCACACCCCTTCTCTCCCCTATCAATTCGGTCTTTTATTCCTCCGTCCGTAGGCGAATTTGTTTGTAAGCGTGTAATCATTCCCTGACCCTAATTCTACCTTTTGTCTTGGAAGGAGTGCGAGGGAGGGCGATAATACGTGATTCGTTTTTTTTTTTACACGCCGCAACCCGTCAACCATCTCATTTTGTTCGTGGTGAATTGCATATTCACATGCAACATTCAACGCCCACTCGCTTTTTTTTTTTTTACATGTCCAATGGAAGAGGACGATGACATTCCCGGTCGCGGTAATGATAACACTGAGAACCCAGGACACGATGGCTACCAGGGGACGCCTGTCAGCTGCCTGGTGTCAGCCGGCATCACTCAACTGCTGTTGGGGGGGCGCGACGCAAAGTGCCAGGATGTTTCGTGACTGTGTGGTGCTCCGCCTGACAGCTGCCACGCCGGGCCCATGGGTTCTTTCGTGCGGCGCGGTTGATTGGGCCGTGGAGGCAAAAAGGCCATGTCTTGGCCGTGGATGAGAAGGACAGGCCCGTGGATGGGTGCGCGAAATAGCTGGAAGTGGGAGGCTTACAGTGTGCGTGACGGGACAAAACAGTGGCTTTGGCACACGAACCAAAGAGGTGGCTGGGGGAACAGAATGTGTGCACAATGTGTACGGACATTGGGGAGCTGTTTTGTTGGTTCCTCATGACAGGCGACTATTAGACAAGTGGCAGGCAGTTAGACACACACAGAGCTAAAGTGAAATCAAAGGCAAAAGAGAAGAGCCATGCCTGGGGGCTTCTAAGGGGGGTTCAGCAATGGACGTCTTAACACCGTGAGACGTGCCTGTCAACACAGTGTCCTCCTGTACCTGACTGAGAGATGAAATGGTGGCTCCGTTGCCTTTGTGCAGTAATTGAACCTGCCCCCACTCGGGAGACGGAATGAAAAGTCAGGTCTGAGAGTCAAAGACTTTTCACAGACTGCCTTAACCGAATATAAAACCCCTCGAATCAATATTTCACAAAAGCTACTCCCCACCTATACGTCTGCAGAGAAAGAATTCTGTATTAGAAAAACGTTTAAGTTTGCCAAGGCACAACATCGAAACACTGCTCAGAGCCTTTGTTGAACCCCCTATAAAATGTGTTGCATCCACACAGACTTCACATGTTGTCGGTAATTAACCAGTTTGTTTGCTCGTTGTAAAAAACTTGTTTTCTTTATTCACCATGAACGCAAAAAGGTTAAACAAAGATTTTTGTGACGCACCAATTAGCTTGTCAGAGATTCAA
Organism: Galaxias rostratus; assembly: GCA_036024795.1. Classification (NCBI taxonomy): domain Eukaryota; kingdom Metazoa; phylum Chordata; class Actinopteri; order Galaxiiformes; family Galaxiidae; genus Galaxias; species Galaxias rostratus. The sequence continues at coordinate 16,229 of JAVQJS010080368.1, forward strand.
CAGTGTTTTAAAGAGGTTCTTATTAGGTAGCGCAGTGCAATCAATAATGCAATGCAAAGACCATCCATAAAAAGCAAATGATGCTCTCCCTCATGTGGACAGATTAAATTGCCTTTGTTGTTTTGGCTTTTCCATCCATTCGATTAATAAATCCACCTACGTGTGTCAGCTTCCTTGTCTTAATCGGGATCCATAGGGGTTGTATAAAACATTTCTGAAACGGTTCAGTTTGACCCACATCACAAATAACTAAAGACTGGTGGAAGGTGGTTGGGGGAGGTAGACGATTTGGGCATAATTGATGCTAATTATAGTATTCAACATTAACAGTATTGTTCAAGTTAAAAATGTATAGCTAAAATAATAATACAAATAACAATAATGTAATAATATAATTTGCCACGAGACTTAGTAAGACACTCAATTATCAAAAAGTATAAACATTTAATAAGTGTGTTCTTATCAAAGAAATATCATGCTGATGGTTTTGCTATTTTCAACTAAAGCTCGTACACTAGATCTTATCCACTTTACAGAACACATATTTCCAGGATGAAAAAATGTATGCTTTATGTTTACAGTAATATAACTCTTCAAGGTCGGTCACAGGATAGCAAGAAGGAAGATGTCTTCCACAGTCCTTTCTTTGGGCTTCTTTCTTTGGTTAACATCTTTCAATACTTCTTGTGGAGTTGTCTCTGTGCTTTCACACCGCAGTATGTTCCCGGCTCTGCGCCCACGGGAAAGTCAAAATGGCGAGCTGGGAGGTCTAACCTGAAACAAGCCTCCCTCAACTCATAAGCAGGCAGCAGTGTGACAGAATTTAAGAAGGAAAATGGATTTGCCAGCTCTACACAAACATGAAGTGTACAAACGCAGCAAAGCCTAAATCTCTGTTCGGTAAAGGTCTTTGAGAAACAAAGGTGCTCATAATACACCGCCTCAGCGGACTCTACACTGTGGATGAAACATACAGAAAAGAGGCTTGGAAAGAGAAATTACACTGAAGCCCCAAAACATCATTTAATTTCTCTGAAGTTAATAAAAGTGAAACTCATTTCACAGCTTGGCTCTGGTCATCTGTCTGCTTTTTGGCATGGACTACTGTAGTCATGCAGTAATAAACTTCTGGTACTTTTAATAGGCTCATCTTTGCTCTTTGGATTTCGATGGATGGAAGTACTGGCCCAGAAGGGCTGACAAACGGCTTGTGGTAGGCAGTTTCACTTCTGTGCGTGGAAACGCAAAGGAATTAAAGAAATCAATCACCGGCATTTACGTTGAAATTGGTGCAAGCGCCTGATCTATTGGTCTGTCGTGGCAAAATGATTAAAATCATGAATGCTCTGAATGCTTGATCCTCCGTTACCGATCAATTAGTGGAGTAGGATTGTACAGTAAACCACGTCAAAGTGAGGTTCCTCAGAGCTGGTTAAAATGGGTTTTCCGACAGTGTTACACATAGCTGACGGTATCAGACTGCAAGAAAAAGCTGCATATTTTTCACTTTATATTTAATCCAGTCTCAAGCTCCCACATGGAGGAGAGCGGAATTAACTCCAGACCCTCGGTCCCTGCAGTGGCGCTTAAAAAAACATCATCCTACATTCTGTCTGAAGACAAGATTCTTCCACGGACCAGTGCACAGGACTCTCCTGCCACCCTGTAGTTAACCCAGCTTGGTGTGTTTACTGAAGCAGGGCTGCTTGGGTCTACCCCTTGCCCACTTTCTGAGGTCGTCAATGCCAACGCCTGGTGCCCTGACCCGGGTGTGAGTGTGCCATCTCCCCCCTAGGTTACAGGGCCATGCCCCTCACCGCCAGTCACCTCCTCGACCTAACTGCAGCCATCTGACTGGGTATTTGTGCCAGCCAGGGACAGAGTTCCCCAGCAGTCGGTTGGAGACCCAGTCATCTGCGAGCGTGGCAGCGGGGGTGGGGGGAGTTCCCCAGACGCCGCCGCGCCTGTCTGAACCCCTCGGCCTTGTCAAACAAATCGCTTCCAGCAGCTGTTTCCAAATCGGCCTGCCGGGCTGAGCAGTGCCTGCTGAGATGCCGCCTCGGCACCATAAGGACGACCATACGCCCGGCGCCGCAACACTGGTGGAGTCAGGACTGCCAGACGGCTGCTCGTCAGCCTCGTAGACGGGAGGCCCGAGGAGTCGCCGAGAGGCAGTCACATTACACATTCCACGTCCTTAGGCTCAGAGAGACCGCGCTGTTGTTTTGAAAAACTACCGCTCAGAGATCCCTGCTATTTGTGCCCGCCATACATTTTTTAATTCCTTCTTTTCCAACAAAATCCATCAAATTGCTTCTCACCTGATAATAGAGGGGCTGGGTTCATTCAGTGGAAAGACTACCAGTGAACTTCCTACAGAGAGAATGGGAGGTTGGCAATTGCAGAGATGCTTACACTGTTGGTAACACTGCAAAAAAAACTCAAGAGGACAGCATATTGTTTGGCCCAATCAACTATTCAAATAGAAAGGAAGTCTCTTAACAGTGTGTCTTGTACCCCGCCCCTCATACCTGCGTCGGCTGGGACAGCCCAAACCCCCCCTCAACACTGCAAAGAATGAGCTGTATAGCTAATGAATGAATGTCTTAGCAGCAGTAGGTTTTCTGAAGGGCACACGTCAGACGGCATCACCTTTTTTGCAAATGTGCTTGGTCTGTGCACACAGAGAATGTTTTGCTGGGCAGGGGCACAGCATATGGCTTGCTCGTATTTGCTGTGAAATGCATGCAGTGTAAACAGTGGCTTGAAATAACAAGATTGACACAGTAAAAAGTGTGAGTGACAAGACCTGACAAATCAATTAAAAAAGAGATTGTGTGAACTTTTAGGGCTTTTTGAAGCTGGAAGTTGTTGGCAATCAGAAAAGCATCAGGGCCGGAATAAGAATTTACCTAATGGCAATTGCTAGACAGATAAACTCTTCTATTAAGGGAAACATAGGTACAATATGCATGTGCTCAAAACAACTCTGAATAAATGAACTATTGCAATTATACATTTATTTATGCACTGACTTAATTTTCCTCTAATGAAAACTGTATTCTAATGAGGTCTCCTGTAGGTCACTTTTCAATGTACAAAGCAGTGAGTTGACAGGATAAACTGTTCTCTGACCAATACAACACCTCTAGTCCACCTCCATCAGTTACTGTCCCTCGATTCTCAAAATCCTCTAAGTGGGATCTATTTTTTCTCTTGTATTTTTTTTTAATGCATATTTTTAAACCTGCTTCTACATTCTGAGGTACCAATTTGATTCAGCCTCTCATCATATTTAAAAATGCTACATATGCCCTCTCTCGAATGTTCTTTAACAGTAGTCCCTCCAACCCACACACACACCTCCATCTGTGTTTTTTCTGTAAATTGTATTTTTTCATTCCACTTTTAGCACTTGACCCCTGGTAGACTTGTTTGCAGGCACAGCATGCTAGCTGGGTCGAGTCCTAATTGTGTTTTTGGACTACTTGTGGCTGTAGAACAGGCGTTTAAGGCTTGAGGGTATGTTAGAGGGGTCTGGTTGATGGGCGGAGATTCCCTGGCTGGCAGTGGCCTGCTGCTGCTCCCTCATGTCCCAGGACATGGCCAGCAGAGGGTGAGTGATGATGTGCTAAAGATTTCCTGGCAAGGGGATCGACCAGCCATCGTCCTTATTTGTCAACAGTACACCTTTGTGCACTGGAGGACAGGCATAAAAAGGCTACCACACAGGTAGGCTGTGCAGGTTGTCTATGTCACTACAATCACATGCATCAATATAACACACCACACACATATATATCACAACAAATTAAATCCAAATTAGTATTAGTTATGTCTTCTATGAAATGTTTTGTCTTGTCCACATTGTCATCACAACCTAGCTTGAATAATGTGTAATAATAACACAAAGAAAAAACATTCTAATTGTATATAATAATGAGGCTCTGATCAGACGGTGCTGCCTAAAGACGGCTGAGATTTTTGTAAACAACTTTGATTGACGATTGCTTTGACAGAGCCTCTCCATTTAAAAGCTCCTGGAACTTTTTTTCTGCACCGTGAAAATCCATTTCCATCCAAATCCATTTGCTTGATCTATAAATGCTACCCTTTAGATGTCAACCCAGATACAGTGTGGACAATGAAGAGACAGGTTGTTGACACCTTTGTACCTAGCAGGCCTTATAGGATGCGCTACAACAAAAGGAAATCATCCAGATGGATTCTGCCACACTCCGCAACAGGCGAAATTAAGCAAATGTGTTTCGAAATCTCCATGTACCACCGGACATACTTGCTACTCATTTTGTGTCCGTTAGTCGTGGCGTACAGGAACAAACTTGTCAGTCCTGAAAGTTCCAAGGCAACTTGTTTAATGGCACACTAGAAGTGACGTTGCCAGAGTCCAGTCAACACCTATTCAAGCGTTCATAAAATGTGTTTGTGCTCAGTTTAAAGGGGCCTGTCATTCGTTTATCTCTCAGTCTCTGCTTGATAAAGGGTCAACACCGCCTTACTTTGCATTTGTCACCGCGCTACTTCCTAAATGAATCCATTTGTGTCTGCTGTGCTTAAGCTCATCATGGTAGATAGGCATCAGCAGTTATGTCATCACATCACTAAGGATTTTGTCCTTATTTGTTTTCTTCAACTTATGTTCTATTATGCTGTTTTCTTTTCTAATTCCCAAATGAATAAACTCTTGCCTTGAAGGCAAGTGCATCTTATTTTCGTAGAAATTGCCAACGAAAAATGTCTTCATTTTGATAGAACAATAGCGTGCTTTTACCTGGAAGGTTAATGCCTTCATCCTTTCACCAACCAATATCAAATTTCAAACTTCAGGTTAAGTAATTAATTTAGTGAGCTATAGTAATTGTTTCGTCTCTTGCCAGGTACAGTCGACCCAATATTCCCGCTCCTCTGGCATCCATATGCGATACACGACTGTTTGATCAAGGTCGGCCCTATTAAACTATGCATCTTCCCTAACTAGAGCGGACGCAGCATGAGTCACGTCAGCTTGGGTCCACAAATGTTCTCTATCTGGACTGGCAGCCTATGTCCCTTGGGCATGAATGAGTCATTGGATATGGCTCAATGGAAAGCTTTGGAACTAGCTTTAGGAATTGACATAGTGATACAGTTAAAATATTTAACCTCAGCCACAAAACTGTCCAGCAACGTACAAAAATAGCATTTTGTCAAAGTATGCTCAGCTGTTTCTTTTCTGCAATTAAGTGGTATGTTGGCTGTGTGCAATTTTAACTTGAAATTTAATTATTGTCCTGTCACTTGTGAGGCCTGTCAGGGGTTCTCTAACTCTTTCTATGAATCTAACTGGAGTCAGTGAAAAACGTTTTAAGTCGATTTGTGTAAAGCTGGTATTACTGTCTAAACATGGCAAAGACTGAGGAGAGGCCAGACAACAATGTATATCCAAATCAGTTCCTTCACTACCTGACAAAAAGCTGTGCAGGCTCTATGTAAGATAATAAAGACTTAATATTTCATCAATGAATTGAATGTGAAAAATGCATGGCCAACATCCTACCCCTTTGTTATAATAGACATAATTAGTACGTTGTGGTATGAATTACGGGAATCAGCTGCTATTCGGACAAAAGCAAGCAGTCCATCGTAGTTTTACAAAGTGGTGAAGTACAGTACATGTTTTATGCATGAAGACCTACTGCATGCAGTTAAAGAAGAGCTTGATGCAATAAAAAAAGAATAAGGTATCTGAGGTGACCCAAAGCTCCCTGTATCTCTGTTTTTTCAGTTCAACAGATACATCATTTTCCACCATTGGTATTTTTCTATTCCAAAGAAACACCATTTTCATAAATTCGCCATCCCCTTACATAATTTTGTTCTCTCTCACTTTGTTTTTCTCATACACACACACACACACAACACACACAAACACACACGCACACACACACAAAACACACACACTCACAACACAACACAACACACACACAGAGTATATGCAGCCACACTATACTGTAATTGCCCTTTGCCAAATTGTCATCCCACCCTCCCACTACTCTCTATCTCTCACTGCGCCTTGCTTCCCCCATCCTCTCAGCCAAACACCCCGAGCCCCCCTCCCAGGCCAAGCCAGAGGTTTCTGTCAACAGAGATTTAGCCTCTCTCCTCTCTCTCCTCTCTCTCAGTTCAGGGGGAACAAGCTCCCCATCGTTTGTCATGCTCTCTTATCTCTGTCCGCGCCGTGTTTTCGGAGACCTCACTGCAATTCAGGTTATTCTGTCGGGGAAGTTGGCCATTATTCCCTCCCTCACTCACCCTTTCCTCCCCTTCACCTTCCGAGTCCAGACAACTTCGATTACGGCTGGCACAGCCGCACTTTCCCTGTCTCTCCCTCCTACTGCTCCTAAAGGTGCTTTGGGGGCTCTGAGATAGAGCAATGTTAGCCTGTTAGCGGGCTGTTAGCCGAGGCACGTGCTCTCCAAGGGCAGAGATAGGTGGTCATAGAAGGTGGCTGGCACGGAACCCGCTAGAAATGGAACATGTCTCCATCCGACGTGGGGGTGTAATACGAGAGATTTCCTTTTTTCTGCATTTCCCGCATAAAGAAGAGGCCCACCCGGCTTTGCCGAGATTGGCAAACTCCACATATTTGTGCAAAAGTATAAATGTAGCCTTTAAGGATAACAGACACAAAGGTCCCACCGGGTTGTTTGGCGACTGCCAGATTAAGATTCAGTGACAGAAAGAAAAGCACAGAAACAATGCATTATTAGCTAATAACAAGATCCTGCACTTTCACCTTCCTGTTCATGAAACCACAAACCTTCAATTAATGGTTTGTTTTCCATCGGAACCCGCTAATTTCATTGATTCATTTAATGTAAAGTTGTCAAAATCGCTCCGGCAGCCAACAGCAATCCATCCAGGCAAGATCTGGATCACTGGTTTTGACCTTGAGTGGTCCAACCGCCACAGCTGGCTTACACAGCAGAGTGAATGATGCTATGTTAACTGTGGCAGAAACCCAACACTCAGGGTTGTCATAAATGGACCCCTGCAAGAAATGTATAAAACGATCTGAACGGAGCTTACATGGTTTAAGTGAAATGAAGTTACATGTCAGTCTCCACTCTAAAGAAGTGTACATAGACCGTAGACATGCCCGCCAGAAATAGCTGCCAGCTGACATTTACTGGAAATCCTAAATAAGCTCCCTGTAAGTATGAACATAGTCCGTTCTTCGGTCAGAAGGACATCTCAGCTTCCGTCCAGACAGAAAGTGCAAAAGGGGGTCACGGCTTTCAAGCCAGACTACTTTTAACATCAACGCTATCCAGTAGAGGTGTGCTAAAATCCACATAAGTGATTAAGAAACACCTAAATTGGACCTTTTGAACATAGACACTGTTTCCAAATCGGATTGTGATGATTTGTTTGAACATATTGATGTGCGTAGTACATAATATAAAAGTATGCTGCACCCCTTTGCTATTGGGCTTTGGGGTTCCATAGACATGGATACATGTATGGTATGAGATGTAGTGTGATATGGTAATATGGTTTATTTCAGTTCACACCCACACAGCTAGATGAGACAGCCGTCTAATGAACAAGGAACGGCGTGGTGCAAGGAATGTGACAACACAGCATGCGGTGGTTCCCACTCGTTAAGCTGCTTACAAACACACAGAGACACACTGGCAGGGGTGTCATGGAAGAAGAATGAGTTTTTAATGGTTCACACTTTTAACAGTGAAACAGCCTAAAGGACACTTTGCAATGGGAAGGGCAAAGGGGCAGGAGCTCAAGCCCTTATATCTGGTTCTTGTGCACAAGCATGCGTACAGACATATAATAAGCTAACGAAGGCCCTTAGCCTACCCCTTATAATAACAGAGTATTGTCTATGTATTTGCTTGCAATGCAAAACACAGAATACACACACACTCAGACAAAGATAAGGTCTAAGTTGTCATCCCATTCGTTCTGTTCTTAATAATTCATGCAGTCCAGCAGGGAGCATTAAAACACATCCTCGGCTGGTGTATACTGCGGCCGCCTGCAGGGAAACCGCACTTTGGTGAAGACAGCAGATGTCAGGGGAGAAGAAGAGGCAAAAAATGGTGACAGGGAGACAGGGAAGCAGATTGTAGGTGTGTCGGTGCGCGTGTCCTTGTGTGGGAGTTAACGAGAAGCAACCGACAAGAGACGACCATGTGGGCATTGCAGGGAGGCGTTCTGCTCAGTGTCACGTCAGCTGTGATTAAAACCCTGCCTGGGGTCAACTGCGGATTGGGATTTTGGGGAGGAACGGAGGCAGCCGAGCTCCGTCTCCCGCGAGTGTGCTGACTCCAGCCAGCAGTTAAGGAGACTCTCCTACGGGTCTGTCCATGGGGATTGGCAGCCTGTCTTACATTTCACTCCCTAACACCATGAACGTGCCTGCCTACCAAAGCTCATGCGCGGGTGGATTCAAGTGTGGGATGAATACTGATTCTGCCCTGCTCAAATGAGTTTTGAATCCAATGATTTGCTAGTGCTAGTGTCCATGCACATGCATGTGTGTGGAGCAGAGAGGGTTATTACTTAGCAATCCATTACAAGGTTCAAACTGTCTCTACCCGTGCTTCTTAAGTGATATGCTCATGCTTGGTCTATGTAACGGAGGAAAAAGGAACATCTTTTTAAATCAATATTTTTTCAATTACACAGCAAAAAAAAAACACAACAATGAATCCCGATTCTTCTGAATCAAAACCATTTAGTCTTGGTAAATTGGAAGATTATTAGGCCCATATTATGACATGACCTTGCTTTATCAGGGCAATACCTTCCAGACTGCATGATTACACAAATCTGTATAAAACCCATAAAACAAATGAAATGTTGCTTCAGTACGTTTTTTGTTTTGCTACTTCAAAAAAATAGAACTTAAATGGAATCGACAAACACTGATGATGGCCACATACATAGTGGTTTCAGAACCAAGGAAAGTTTCATGCAAAAATTATCTCAACAAAATAGATACCACATGTTTCAGCACTGAGGACAGCTCCACTCAGAATGGTTTCAGCACCATGGACAGCCACAACTCTAATTTCAGCAAAACGGCTAGACCTATGCAACACTCTAGCTAGTTGCATGGAACATGCTGGCTAAAGTGATAGCTTGTAAAGAGACTAGGAAGCAAATATTCAACCATACATGGACTATTTGCATAGCTGGCAACGAATACATTTAACGGAGAAACCAAATCTATGGGATCAGAAAGGTTGTGTTAAAACCGTCCTGAGGTAGCGATTAAGATTTCCTCTTAGTGTGTAGAGAAGATGTAGTCTGACACTGGGTTACAGTAATCTGCTACCTTAATGGGCCAATTACCTAAGGCCTACAGATTATTACTGGGCAGTATGGCGCACGGAGTGCAGACTACAGGCTGGAAGGCCTAATTGATTCAAAGCAGCTGAGGTTCAAACTGCATTATTTATTGCTGTGTGCCCCCGCTGAGGTCTAACCAAAATACCACTGTAGTCGGTTGAACCCAGCATAACTAAAATGTGCTTTGGTGACGAGGATGACCCCATGGAAGTATAATGAATGGCACACACCGGCCTGTGTGTCGGCGCAAGCTGTGTGACGGGTTGCACCTCCTCTCCTGAGGGTGCAGGCAGTCAGTAGGAGGGAGCATGTTGAAAGGGCCACACACTTAAGGGAATGGATTTGCACTCGTTCTCTTTGCAGCGGCCTTCTCCCAGATCCATATGCTGCCAAGGCAGCGAGTTATTTGGGCGGGGAGGACCGCAAACCGGGTGAGTTCTGTGAACACGAGCACAAAGGCCTGATAGACCTTTTAGAAAATGACTGATGACTGTTCTAAGGCAGCAGGAGGGCATGTTGGGAAAAACAGAATGGAGGAAGATGGAGGAAGTGTCAAGATTATATAGCTCCAATACCACATTCTTACATAGTTGTTGATACAAGTCATAACCTTTTCTCTGTGTATTCTTCACACCTATGTCTTTATCTTAGGACTCAAGACTGTGTCAGCACAGAACCGAATGTGTTGGTTCTGGAATCAAAAACTAAAATACCTACCTTCATAGATCGTTCATTATGGTGGACCAGTTGCACATATACATTCAAACAGAACACCAACCACTAGAGTTGAACGGAAGCTTTTCTGTCTGGTATGACAATAATAGTCTTACAAAGGGACCAACATTTTGCTGAGGCATTTTAGAGAGGCATTACAAAGCATTACAGTGGCATTTTCTTTGCTTACTAATTTTTTGCCACAACTTTCCCCACTATGTATTGATTTGTCAGCAACATCAATCAGTAACAGGTACACACATGCATTCTCAATTCATGTGGGTAAACAAACAAGACCGTCTGGGGTTTTCTGGATTTGCCCCCTTTTCGAGGGACGAGCACGTATCTGTTAATGCATGTACCATATCTTGTCTTTATCCTAACAATTAACCTTCCGTTACATTATCTCTGTTGCCATATTGCCATCGTGTTGGCCATTCATTCTCTGAAAATATGTGGAAAGCGGTGACTGAAAAGGCCATCAATTTCCCCACGGGTTGCCAGTCGACTTGTTTACATCTATGAAGTATGTCATAGAAAATGCGTCCATGCATATTGAACCTAATCACAGCCGTTTGGACGATTGACGAGGTGTCAGACGTTCGGGAGAGGACGTCTCTTTGATTGATCTGTTAATTTCTTACGCGCTGGGCTCCAAATGTACGATGACCCACTTTGATATACACTCTTCTGGATCCAAAGTAAATTTATGCTGGCGAGTCGCCAGCCAAAGAAGGTGCCCGGGCTGGTCCACAACCGTCCCTCTGTTTTTTTTTGTGGATTAGGTCAGTTCCTCTTCCTTCAGGTTCCTGCTTTCTCACCAAGTGCCCAAGGACATGTCTCTTCCAGACGTTAACATATTGCTTGTGACTGTTTATGGAGGTTCCTCTGTCTCTCCGACACCACAGTTCTGACACTGGCGTTTCCACAGTGCTCTCTCTCATTCTAGCTGGTGCAGAAATGCAGGTCACAGTGTTTCCTAGGTTTCCTGTTTGTCGTGATGAAAGTGCCAACCCCCTGGCTGTTGTCGTAGCTGGGATGAGAGCAAAGAATACACAGAAGGAGGCTCTGAGGTTTTTCCTTCAGAGGGGTCTGCCCTTGGGGTAGCCACATGGTGTGCACATGGCAGACAAGAGGGAGGAGAAAGAAAGATGGAAATCCGGATGGGCATTTAAGCCACTTAAGTAGTGGTCAAATTTCCTCAGGTCAAGTGTCACTGGCACAATGTGTCCTTACGTAATGTAACGCACACTACTGTACCTAATATTTTGTTGACTTTTACAAACCAGTAAGGATTCTTTATAATAAAAATTTTTGTATACTCATAAATCCATTATTTCATAGAAAAACAAACCAAAGAGTATAACCAGTTTGATTCAAGTAGCGCCGTTGAAAGAATGTGGACAGCCTCTATAAAACATAGAGCTCAGCATCAAACTGCAGAGACATTGGCAGGCTCTAAATGTATAATTGATTTCATAATTTTATTACATTTTTGGAGCAATCACAATGTTCAAACAGCCGATACTTGAGAAATGTAATTTGCGATGGGCCGCTCATGTCACTTGCTTTCCTAACACACCATCGATAGTGGACGAATTGCCCACTGCTCACATCATTTAAGGGACGGATTGAGAAAGCAAAACGTGTGCACAGTGGGGTTGGAAATGCGTCAGTCAATATCTGTCCCCACTCACAGTTTTCGGGATAAGGACCTCGCCAGGCGGGGAAAAGTACGCTGGGAAGAATTGGCACCCTGAGGTGGATCCGCTGCCTGAGGTGATCACCGCACGTCCCCCCTCCAACCTGCCGTAAAGCAGCATGATAGAGCCAAAAGGGCTCTTGAGCCATGGGTTCTCGCCTGGTTGCCAAACACCAGGGTTTGTACCTGGAGACGGCCGCGGCTACCTCCGGAACTCCGCCGCTGATAACATCTGGACTTGCTCTCCAGCCCAGACAGATGGTGTCCAGGGTGAGCCAGCAGAACGAGAGAGAGAGGCTAGGGATGAGACATGGGAATTGAGAGAGAGAGAGAGAGAGAGAGAGAGAGACAGAGAGAGAGAGAGAGAGAGAGAGAGAGAGAAAGAGAGAGAGAGCGAGAGAGAGACTACCCGGTGACCTGCCTCGGTGGGCTGCTGCTGCTGCAGTCTGTGTTTGCCGGCAAACAAATTCCTTCTGACTAGGAGAAAGAGACTGGGGAACATGTCTGAAACTCATCAGCGTCTTTGAGTGTTTTGAAAAGCGCTTTATAAATATAATGTATTATCAAAAGCAAGATCAAAAGGGTTGGATGTCATTCTTGCACAGTGAGTGATGACTTCATTGGAGAGGATGAAAACCATCACTGCATTAGATTCTGAGAGTGATAAAGAAAGGAAATGATCATGCTGACATATATTGCATTTATTTAGAATGTGTATGCACACATCTTTTAAAGAAAGTGTTTATTAACTTGTGAAGTAGCTTGATGTATGCAATTATGCTAAATGTTTGTTTGGTTTTATCCTAATTGAATGTTTGTGAAATAAGGAGTCTCTTATTCGAGCAAAAACATTATTTCCGTTTTGTTGTGGTACAATTATCAACATACCTGCCAACCAATTCTTTCACCCTAAGTTTTACAATTTTGGAAATTTTAGAATAACACTTGGCAGAAAGAAAAAGGTTAAACATGTCAAAAACAAAAAAATAAAACTTGTATCCTCACTTAGTCAAAACAGCAAACTTTTTAAGGGTGCACAACAAAATTTTCTGTAAAGGCCAGATGCTTATTCTGATGCACAATGTGGGACAACAAATTAGCCTTTCAAACAGCTGTTGCATGATGGAGAATGTTGGCAGGTAGAGACATTGGTTTGACAGGCTTTTGAATAATCTCCTCAGCATGAACCTCTCTTCAAGGGGCTTTACTTTAACATGTCTCATGAGTTGTTGTTAGACTAACTCATTATAAGTTATCAGCATAGCACCAATTCTAAATGTGTTGGATATGGTGTATTTTTTATCATTATTAAGTATTTACAATACAATGTAAGCAAAGGCGGGCATCTTAAAGATGCATGTAGCCAAATAGCACAGCTGCACAATCCCAACCTTGGTAAGATGGTATAAATATTTAAAAAAATGTGATGTTGTTAAAGGAGACTATGCTTTTTTAGTTTGTAATTGTAATTAAGTAGTGCATTTTTTCATCCATTCCAGCACCTGAAATAAGCCAGTTACCTCACTAGCATTATCTAAATGTAAAAAAAGCAATACAATTTTTGTGAATAGGTTGTCAACCCAGACACCCACACCCAACAAACCCCACCTCCAACCCCCCGTACATATGTTAACCATTGGCTCATTTCCAACCAAGATAGTGTGTTTGACTGATGTCAGGCTAGTTCAGTGCTTAATCTAAACTTTAAACTAAAACTCTCACCAACTTTTACAGGTGCACCATTGAGAGCATCCTCACAGGTTGCATTACTGCCTGGTACGGCAGCTGCTCTGCTGCTGACCGCAAAGCCCTCCAGAGGGTGGTGAA